>CAAKHF010010296.1:3969-18176 GCA_901007745.1 Hippocampus kuda | reverse complement strand
AAGGAATTGACCTTGCTGTTCCAATACTTTTGGAGGGGACAGTAAGTGTGCGTGTGTGCATGTGTGTGTGTGTGTGTGTGTGTGTGTGTGTGTGTGTGTGTGTGTGTGTGTGGACCGGGGTTGTCCAAAGTTAGACCTGAGGCACGTTTTTATATGACAATAAAACTTCATATTGTAATAATAAAATAAAACCATGTCACAAAAGTGGAATGCAACAAGATTAACACATGTCGATGTATATATAAAGTTACAAGATATTATACGTCGAAATACATGTAAAAAATTTCAGAATTGTCACTTTTTTGTTGAAAAATGAATTTGAATATTACCAGAAATCACACTACCTACATCTTTTTAAATAATAAAAATAATTTACAAAATTGTGACATGATTTTAAAAAAAATCAAATAAAAAATTTCAAATGAAAAATGTTTTTAGTTGAATGTTACAAAACACCATATTATTTAGTATATATTTATATATAGTATATATTTTTAGACATCACATGGATACTAAATTTTTGCTTTGTCGGCAGTAACACCAAGCTGAAACTTTTTTTCGTCCCCATATGTTGATCAACAGCATTTCGAATCCGTTTTAGCTGGTTTCTTAAAACACAAAAGTCCTTCTATTTCTGTATGCGGCCTTCGCTGGAAAAACTTTGGACATCCCTGGTGTATACGGTGCGACACTCACTGGGCTGTGGACGTGCTGGGTTGGTCTCCAGTGATGAGGCAGTGAAACCTGAAGAGTTTCAATGAATCAACGGATGAACAGAGCGGCATTTTTGATGTTTCCAGACCAATTAAATGAAATTGCATAAGTTCCATGCGGCACACTATTGCATTACAAACGCAATGGTAGACCCGCAGCATTGTCATGACAAAATCCCCAACCAGGAAAAAAGGCAGGTGCACTCACCCGTCTCGATGATGCCCTTCAGCTGCTCTTGGAATTTCTCCACCTCACCTGCCAGCGACCTGTAGATGGCGTTGACCCCCAGATCGCACGTGATGGAAACACCTGACCAATTGTTGGTGGGTAGAGGAGCGGTGACCGTGGCGAAATTCTGGGGTAGAATCAAGTTGGATCACTTTTGACATTGCCTTGATATTCACCTGGAGGTACGAATATGCTCTTTGTCCTTATCAGTAAGACAACGCGGCACATCGGGAGAACGACTAAGGGGAACTAGTAGAATGACTGTGCATTACCAGTAACATTTTTTAAACACGTACCCTTTTAGCTTACCAGGACACATTAAACCTTACTAGTAAACTACTGTGGTGCACTAGAAAAACTACGAGGTACAATAGAAGGCATGTGTCAGTAACTTCCTGCACATTGATAATTTTGCATCACGAGGAACATGCATGTTGGTTGCATGAAAAACTCGCTCACATTCACACCCAGGAACAATTTAGAGCATGGGTGTCAAACCCATTTTTGTCGCGGGCCACATTTTAGTTACCGATTCCCTTGGAGGGCCATTTTGACTGGACTTATATAAAGAAGTCTAGAATAACGATTTATTCAACTATTGTTCAAGTTGCTGTAATGAGGTGTTTGGCAAGAAGAAAATGCTTACAATATCTCTCTTATTTATTACATATGAGAATCTGACATTTTGGTCCGTATTTTAGCAAGCATCATGGAAGTTGCCATGTTTGATTTGCCTTCGTGGGCCGCATAACATAATGTGGCGGGCCAGATCTGGCCCCCGGGCCTTGACTTTGACACCTGTGATTGAGAGCGTTCGATTAAGCCTGCCATGAATGTTTTTGGAACGCTGGAGGAAACCGAAGCACCCAGACAAAACCCACGCAGGCATGGGGAGAACACACAAACTCCACACAGGGAAGCCGGAGCCGGGATCGAGCCCTGCACCTCTGCACTGTGAGGTCGACGCGGTACCCACTTGACAACCGGGCCGCCTACATATACATAAATGAAAACAAAAAAAAATCTCTTGTTGGCTTGGCTTGGGTTCAGAGGTCCAATCCAATGCTGTGTCAACATCAGACAGCCATAGGGACAGGCAAACAGAAGGGAGGAAGGGCCAAGACGAAACTTATAATTGAGGACAGAATGCTGAGGTGATTGGCAGGAAAATGTAGAGGCAGGAAGGCCTGAGACAGGCAGAGTTGATAACGGGAGATCAATCCAAGGAATAATGCTGGAGAGTCTTGCATGAAAGTGAAACAACAATCTGGCCAAGAGTGGCTAGTGAGGTGGCCGTGGCTGATGAGCTGAGAAGCGGGGGAGAGGTGAATGGAAAAACACTGAGAGCTTCCAAGTAAACAACTTGCGACACCCACATGTTGGCATTTCTCTCCTTCATAACCGACATAGGCCCAAAGTTCACCACCTAATCTTCAACTCAAAATCTGTGCTGATCTCATATACAATGTGATGCAACGTCGCCATCTATCGGGATCTGTTCGCATTACTCCAAACCTGAAACTCGCAGACATGCTGGGCGAGACCGTCATAAATACATTTCGGATAAAGACGTGAATTTCGAGGAGCCCTCCGTAACACAGTTCACCTTGACACCCTGTAGGTGGTCATCCGTGGTCGAGAGTTGCGTGAGCGCGCTCTCCCGCCGCCGCAGTTCTTCCACCTCCTGCTCGAGATGCCGTATCAAGGCGTCCGCCTGGTTCGCCGCCGTCTGCCGGTTGGCCTGCATGACGTTCATCAGCTCCGCTTGCGCTCGCTCGATGGCCGCCGTCAGCGCCGAGAACATGCAGACGCTGCCCATCGTCGCCCGCTCCACCACCAGCTGGTTCCACACAAAATACCCCAAAGAAACTTCTCAAAACAGACGGACAATTCCTTCCAGTGGAATGGGTCCAAAAACGCGAAGTGCGCGCGTGGCTGACGGACCTCCAGTTGGGATACCGATGAGCGGATATCCTCAATCTTCACGAGTCTTTGTTGGATCATCTCCTGGGTCTGCGCCTCCATCTCTTTGAGCTGGGCCTGTGTAAGCATACACACGCGCACAAACACACACACACACACACACACACAAAAATACTCTGGTCTATAATAATAATAATAATAATACATTTTATTTAAAAGCGCCTTTCAAGACACCCAAGGACACTTTACAATAACAAAAAACACAAAACAATTCGGGTTGAGCAGCGGCAGCCAAAACGCGCCAGCGTTCACTCAACCCGGAAGTCAGAAAGAAACCACAAGATACTGCCCAAACTACAATTTGACCAAAATCAAACACCTGGAAATAACTTCAAGTGTGCCAAGGTCATTCTTCAACCCAGGCAGTTCTCCGTGGCCACACGCATTGCACCATCTAAAAAAAAGTGTGTGTATTGTTCGCCCACCTGCTTGTCCACCCACGCTGCTTCCACCGTCACTGTGTCGTGATCAGGGTGCACCTCGGCCTCACACTCGGGACAGATGCACTCCCCGTCGGTCCGACAGAAAATCTGAAACCAAAGACCGCGATGAGGGTGTCGTCGCCGTTGACACAAAGCGTGCAAACGAGCGTGTTTGGCTACCATGATCCCCCGGTGGTGAATGCCGCAGAGAGGAACGTTGTGGCTGTCCGCCGCCCCGCTCACGGTGAACCTCCTTCGGCCGTACGACTCGGCCGAGCGGGGTTGGACTTGAGGTGGTCCGCCTGCGCCAATCATTCCAGAGAGCGGACTTTGAACGGGGACTGAAGACGATGCGGCCACAGGGTTCCCGGGGCTGGGTTCGCCACCTTGATTGTCACACATTTGTCAGATCCACATCCTATCAAAAGCTCTGACTTACATTTACAACCTAAATTGTAATATTTGTGCCGCCATTGTCACACACACACATTTGAACTCGTAAATTTTGTCACGCAGACTTAATAGCGTCAACTGACCTTGGTCTTCGTTGGTGACTGGCACGCTGGCGTGAGGTCGAGGCAGCTTCCTCGTCAGTTCGTCCAACAATTCGTTCGGCATGGCGCACTGTCGCCCTTTTGCTCCCTTCTTTTCTTTGGCCACGCCTCCTCCTTCTGCCCCTCCCCCAGACATGGACCTGAACTGCTCGGTGATCTCGCGCAGGGTCCGGTTGATCTGGAGATCCGGACGCTTCTGGAAGGTCCTTTTGCACAGAGGACATTGACAAACCTGCGAAGGACACATGGCCAGGCTTGAATGCACGGCAGGGGATTTGTGGCTCGGGGGATACCTCATGGATCTACCTTGGCCCCATCCCAATATTGGTTGATGCAGGTGACGCAGAAGCTGTGGCCGCACGGTGTTGACGACGGGTTATTGAAGATGTCCAAGCAGATTGAGCACTGGAACTGATCACTTGACAGCAGACTACCATATAAGGACATCCTGCAGAAACACATCACGTGATCAAAATAACCACAGACGCACTCAAATGACAAAGAGCAAAATCTTAAAATGAATTCCAAGGAATACTGGTAGCCTGTGAAAGTAGGCCATGGAGTTATATGCTCCCTCCTACGTGTTCCAGGCAAGAGACGAACAGCAGCATTTTGAAGCAAGTGGAGACGTTTGAGGGCATGCTGGCTGACTCCAAAGTAAAGTGCATGTCCGTAATCCATCTGAGATGTAACGAAGGCCTGGTCTACAGTTTCAAAGTGCTGCTGTGTACGAAAAGGCTTCACCTTTGCCAGCTGCCTGAGGTGAAAAGAACTGCACCTTCCCGCATCGATTCACCGATCCAAATGAAAATCACCGTTCAACTTCTCACCCACGCTACAGACGATTGTCAAGTGTGCAACTGCAAAGGTGCCCATACACACACACATACATACATACACACACACCGCCGCTCCAATCTGATTAGGATGAAACGAAGATTTTAGGAATGAAGCGGGGTGAGATTTTAATCACATCCTGAAGGCGACATTCTGTACAAAGTCACAGATTTTAATGTGCTGCTGTTGTCATGCTGGTCACCGCCATTCAAAATAACGTTTTGTTTACATTTGTCAGCAGCTCAAAGGTGACAGACAAGACAACACCGTTGCAAGATGACCTAATTAGCCTAAGTCAACAAATTGTCCCGTGACGTCACGAACAATACATTTGGCGCTGTTATAGCGGGGCTAGTTTGTCACACAACACTATCAAATGTATTTTGTGATTATTGACCACACCAGCTACAGAATGTATTCAGAAAAAAAAGGATGAATGAATGTACCTGAGAATTTTACTCCATTTTGTTGATATATTTTCGATAAACTTTCAGGGAATCACTTAAAATCGAGATGAAAGTGATTATGAATGATTTTAGGAATTGTCAGTGTTCGCAAAAGGCGACTTAAAGTGAAACAAAAGGAATGAAAACGCTTGCTCAGTTCCTTATTTTCAACGACAAATTCCTGTTGGCTCCCTCCCAGCTCTCCTCTTCGGATGAGAACCAGTTCGGAGCGACAAGCGTACGTTTCCATTTCCACTTTATTCTATGACACTTTACTGAGGGTCGGAGCGTGTACCTGATTTTCACGGGGTGGTCTTTGGCATCGACACGGCCCTCGGGGATGTAGGTGGCTCTTCTGGAAGCCCGTCGACAAAGTGAGAAATCAGGGTGTGCGACGACTGTGATTTTCCCCTGCCGCCACGCCCACTCGAGTCTCGGCTTCCCGGCTCAAATGTGGCCGGACTGGTTGAGTTGGGAGAACCGGGCACCTTCCACCTTATTTTGGCCAAAACAATTCCTGCTCTTTCTCTTGTGAGGTAGCTTAGCAAAAACGTTAACAGGTGGCTCTTTCGAGCCTTGGGCAAATGCAGGTCCACAATTATCTTTTATGGATGGAATATGTCCTTCCCTCCACTTTGTGTGTGAACGTTTATTTTATTTTTTTTTTCTTCTTAGTGGGACATTCCTTTGGGACATTTGTAGCCAGGAAATCCCGCATGAAATATTTACTCTGTGTGTGTGTGTGTATATATATATAGGAAGTCAATGCACGCATCTATTCTACACTTTATTTCTTGTGATATAACGTTAATTGTACAAGGTTCTAGTTGTGATCCCGCGGAGTACAGCTGTGATGGTGCGTTTCTACAACTCCTCGAGGGCCTGCACCACAGCGCTCAAAATGGCGGCGACAGCCTTGGCCCCGGGGTCAGGGAGGGTGAGGCGCTCAGCTGCGATGTAGCTGGCGCGGCCCGCCTTGGCTGCGAGGCTGCGAGTCGATTCGGCCCCCACGGCTGCTCTCTGGACACCGGCACAATCTGTTTGGTTTCTTGCGTGCTTGCACAACCGCGAGCTTGGGGACGTTTGTTTTGCCGCACCTGAACAGCAGCTTGCAGCACGGCCATCTCTCCGCCAGGGGGCGTGCTGTTGAGTTTCATCAGCTCGTCTACGGCAGGGGAGAGGGCGTCTAACTGTGGTGGGAGAGGACAGAGAAACAGTTGGCACAAACCACCAAAAAAGTGCCACTTCCAAGTGACTCACCATGGTTCTGTCTCCTAAATCAGCACCGCCGTATCTGTTGAAATCAAAATGGATCCAGTTTAGAGTTAATAGTGATTGGATTCTGTCAGGGTCTGTTTCGTTATATACGAAGTTGAATGAAAGTAGACACGCTGGTAAATTTAGTTACCTGATGATCGGCACATTGGCCGCACTGGTGTGTTTTACAACACCCACCTTCTCATGGCCTGCATCCCAGCATGCACGGCATTGGCCCAAGCTGCGGCATGGCTCCGCCCCCCGGTCATGTGTCCGCTCGCTGCCGTGAGGAACAAACTGTACAACTGTCAAAAAACAGTGTGTCAATGTGTGCAAAATCCCCAAAACGAACCCCCCCAAAAATAAATTTGCATTGAGCAAACTGGAACACTTACAGCGCCAGAAGACCCGCCCATTTTCTCCTGAACCACTGTAGCTAGGGCAGACAGCAGTTGCCCTGGGCAACCGGGAACCACATGACTCTGGAGCCACACCTGAATGGCTGAGGGAGCATTTTTGTCAATGTGCTGCAGCTGTGGTTCTCAAATTGGGGGACGGGGACCCCAAGGGTGCTGCAAGCCCTTAACTTGGGGTTCAAAAAAACAATATGGAATAAATGATGCTGTGTCATTGAAAAAAAAGCATAACTTAATTTGAGAACAAGTTTAATTGTTAATAGGATTATGAGGGCATCCTTGGAAAAATGTCGCTCCTGTCAAAGTGTTAAGACCCAAAAAGTTTGAGAACCTCTGCTTCGGATGCAAGCGCTGTGTGCTTTTTTTTTTTTTTTTTTGCATTGTGGTCACCTTTGGCAGCCTGCGCGTGAGTATTTCCGCAGTCGCCATCCCCAGAAGCACGGTCCAACGCGTTGAGCTCTTCCTGGTATTCCAACAGTGTAGAACACACCTTCTCCAAAACCTTGCGCATCGCAGGACTTTGGGGTCCTAGCAGGAGAGAGAAATTCAGTGGGAAGTAATGTTGGTGGACCCTATGGGTCCACCAGGCGAGGTGTAAACAAACATCAGATCAGCTTCTGGCTCGCAAACATCATGGCTAGTCAAAAATATGTTTACAAAAATAAAAAGTACAGACACACAAATTATTCCATGAGCATCATGCAGGAAATGAACCTTCAGTCAACACGTCGTCATGCGCCCCTGCAGGCACTGTGGTCGGGTCTGTGAGGTAGCTGCGGCCGCTCGTACACCCGATACTGAGGTTGGGCCAGGCGGGGGCGCTGGTCTTGGCATCTCGATAAGAAGGGAAGGAAAACATTGTCAGCTTCAAATGTAGCTGCTCCTGTTCAATGCGCTCATTGTGTTTTGGATTTTCTGCATTGGACACATAGGCACATTCCACAATAAAACAAAATCTGGTGGGCGCCCAATATAACAGAATATATGACGCTGAATTTGAAACATCAACAAAGCTTTTTTTTTTTTAAATATATCATTGCCTGTTTTATGTGTGTCTTGTATGTCTTTCCTAACCAAAGAGTCTCAGTATTTCCGGACAGGCCCTCAGCAAAGTCAGTGACATTCCAGCCATCTCCAGTGACGTCATGAAGGATCCGGACATCACCCTGGCAACCTTCATCCCACGATTTTCTGTCAGCATATGGAGACCATAAGTGCTACAGGATTTTTTTGTCTTTTGCTCTTCAGCACGCTGTCAAGTGCAATCATTACCCAGGCATGTGATGGCAGCCCGAGTCACCACGGCCATTTCCAGTCGTGACAGCGCTCCGAGATTGTTCACGCAGACGACGAGCGCGTCACCTGTGTCCGAGAGCGTGTCAAACAAATCACAAACGGGAGGTGCCAACTGTGCGGGATGCCCGGCCTACCTTTCCTCAGGTGCAAGCACGACTGACTCTTTGCGTTGGTCATGTGATCAATCATGGCTGACACCACCTCATCTGCTGTCGCCACCTGGTGGACAAAAAACGAGATGACATCTACAAAAGATTTGTGCACCTTGCCACTCACCTTGGATCTTTTCACCCCAGGTTCCCCGTGGATTCCTGCAAGAGATGGAAAGCACTTATCCAAAGAAGTGAAGCTTCTATTTTGAATTAAAATGGCGCAGTTATCTCTACTCACAATCTCACTTCCTCTTTTTTTGCCCTGCGGAAACTATTCCCAACTGTTATCGTGATACATCTAAACTCAGAAGTGCTTTGAATGGCGAATGGGGGAGGAGCCAAGTTTAGCCTGAGTTGTTTGTGCAAGTTATATATGGCGCACTTCTGGTACATCTCTTCCAAATAAAATCAAATGCACGCCATTTATTTATGAAGGTAATGTAAAATGACTTTTTGAGTTTTACATTTTATGTGGGTATATATTGCACCAATGTTTGGGCAATTACAAAATAAGACATTTTTAGAGGATGTCAACAACTCTCAAGTTTTTCCCATTCTCACTCCCATGTGAGTGGCGCGGGATAACGCTACAGCAATCTCCATGCTCACCCAGGCCGATCTCCATGTCTCCTGGAGGAAGCTCAAAAGACGGGCGACAGCCTGGAACGCTGCACGGAGACAGGCTGACTCCCAGTGTACCTGGAACACAATGCAACGCTGTTTCCTGCTGGCCAATATATGGGCGCCACCTGCCACACGAGCCTCACCTACGCCCTGCAAAACCTCCGTCACCTTGGCAACGACATGGACCAATGAGCAGCCTTCGTCTGCTAAAGCACCTGCCAGCTAAAGGTAAAGTATCGTTATATCCTCCGATTGTGTTTTTCGACATGCCCGTGTTTGTTTTTTCACCTTGTGAATGAGAATAGTGCCACACAAGCCCCTCTTCCCGGCCTTACTGGGGCAGGTGAAAGCGCAGTCGTCAGCGATGACCACCATGTCGACATCCGCGCCGTGGTTGCGTGCCTGCTCCGCAGCCAGCCCGAAGTTGAGGCGGTCTCCCGTGTAGTTCTTTACGATGAGAAGGACCCCTGATGCTCCTGAACCGTCACAGGCATCATTTCAAACCAGGCCAGTGCTTCTGATCATGTTGAGGACAGCAGAGTGGGGACAACAGGTCATCTTACCTGCGCTGTGCAGGCAAAGAATGGCAGCCAAGATGCTGGCGGGAGGCGGAGATGCAAACACGGCCCCTGCTACTGCTGCTGACAGCATACCAGCACCCACGTAACCTGGACACAATGTTTCAGAAGAAACTGAAGCCACTGCTGTGTGGGCTGCTCAAGAGGTGTCAGTCGTACCCCCGTGTGCAGGCTCATGTCCCGACCCTCCTCCTGACAAAAGGGCCACTTTGCCTCTGATTTGGTCCAGGTCCGAGCGCAGCACAACCCGGTGGCCGCGCAGCAGAGACAGGCCACTGGAGGCCCTGACCAGGCCGCAGAGAGCCTCGTCAACGCAGTCCTCTGCAGAGTTGATCAGCTTCTTTTGGGGCTGCATCACAGAAGAAAAAAATTGTTGTTTTGCCTAATTCGGAACACATGGACTCGAAATTACGACATTTTGTTTTAGGGTTTGTGCAACAACATCGGCCTTTAACAAACAATCATCAGCTCTTTAATTAACAACAGTCCAATGACAAACTGTACTTCACAAATTCTGCATTCTCAGAGACAATTGGTAGGCGACTGTATTCATTCAAAAAACGTCGACATTGCGCAGTTTGTACTTTGCCGTCACAGTTGTTTTGAACATTTCTATTCGCCACCTTATCTCAATCAGTCAATATTGTGAAATGAACAGCGAATCTAGACCAGCTGTGCCCACATTTTATTTATTTATTTTTTTACAATGCGAGCTACTTACAAAACGACAAATTCAAAAAGATCTACCTATTATAAAATTGCAAAACATACTTTTATATATATTGAGGAATGCCTCCTCCAACATTTCTCCATCTTGGAATAATTTATTGTGCAGAACGATTGAGTGGCTCACCCGGAATGATGCTTCTGTGGCTGCCTTTGCTTTCGAAGGTGGCTGCATGAAAAATGATTGCTGCCCGCACAATTGAGATTTTAATTCGGCTAACTTTTTCCTTCTCACATCACTTTTGGGAGGGAAGTCAATGTTATAGTTTTTATGCACAGTCCGAAAATGCCGCTCCACGTTTCCCTTTTTCGGAATAGCGATGTTGGACAGGCAGATGAGGCAAACGCACTTTGAAAATGACATCGTAAAAAAATACTCCTCCTCCCATTCCGTATGGAAATAGTACGTTTTCCTCTTTTTACTCGGTCCAGCACCCTCGCACATTTTATCCCTTCAATTTAATTTCTAAATGAAACGATAACTCACTAGCTTGCAGGGAAGGCACCGTTGTTTGCGCATGCGCATGCCTGTCTGAATGCGTGCGTCATGCGATCGACCCACACCTGCATTCAAGTCATTAAAACAAAACAAAAAAGCTGAAGTCAAAGGGTCAACTCGCTGGAAGAGGTCCTGTGATATTCACTGGTTCAACTCTGGTAACATATTGGTAACGGGCAGTGGTCAGCTTTTTCCCTTCGCCCTGCACACCGATTCCCTCATTGCTCATCATTCACTTAGCACTGCTGTCTGCAAGAGCTTCCCATTAATATTAAAATCAGTCGTGAGGGATTAGATCAAATCACTAACTACAAAAAAAACAAAACATTATTGAACGTGTGTTTTTGTATCGCTTGCATTGTCATCCCATTCTCCGGGGACCACCGACCCTTTTAGTGTGGTTAACTCAATTTGAAAAAGGATGGTAACAAAAAGGGGTGATTAATTGCCAATTTAAAAAATAAGTAGGATGAAAACCTGACGTAATCAAGTAACTATGTCTGGCCTGGCCTTTAAAGTTTGATATCGTCGTTGGGATACATTGGCTTGTCAAGACATGAATAATCGACGGGTTTTCATTTTACAGCCTGAAGCAATGCAGCTGTGGGTTAAGTTATACAGTGTTGTCAAAGAAAGAAAGTAAGTGTGTGTGTGTGTGTGTGTGGGTGTGTGTGTGGGTGTGTGTGTATATATATATATATATATATATATATATATATATATATATATATATATATATATATAAAATGAACGAACAAGCTACTCAATAAATGTTTGATTAAAGTAACAAATTAGTGCACAGATCTCGAAGTGACCAGAAAATTCTATCATAAATTGCAATCGGCTGGTAGATCTCGATCACTGGTCTAGACAGTCTATCACGCGCGGACTTTGAACTTGGGCTGAAAAAAGTGCTTTTTAAGGCGTCAAAAACTCCGAACAACGAGCACAATCTAACGGGAACGGTTGTGTGCTTGAGTCAGGCTCTGCCTCTTCTGGGTCTGTGTCACGATTTTGCCATTCTTACCTCCATGACAAGTTGACAACTTGCTCGAGCGCTCTCCTTCTTAGACCGGCGGGTGACGTCACAGCCAGCCGGATGTCCTCCCGTCAAAACAAAAGCTCAAACTATAAAAATGTTACGAGATCTTGTATTTGAATCGTGGCCTGTCTTGTATTTATATTTTGAAAGCAATAAAAGAGCGCTGCTTTGCCATGCGAAACTTACCATGCAAGGGAAATAACCAGCTAAAATGTTTCTACTCTGAGTTACATTCCTGGAAATGAGAACAATGTTTTACTGTATTCAAATGGAGTTTAGATGAAACGTAAATAAATGGAAACAACATATAGGTATATCGACATATTTGGTTCTTTATTTTTATTTTTGGTCATGCTCAGCCAGGAGCCCATTACGTGTATATAATATGATTATAAGCAGACATAGCTCCGCTCCCTCGGGCTGCCGCGAGCCTGCACATCGAAGCAACTCCCGGCGGCGCGACGTGACGCACTGAGCCCAGCTCCTCCACTCCACTCCATTCCGCCCGGCTCAACTCAGCTCAGCTCGGCTCAACTCAGCTCAGCTCGGAACCGTCCGGAGCAACATGCGCTATGGCGAGTGTGGAGACAGCCGCCGAGCACGAGCGAATTCTCCGCGAGATCGAGAGCACGGACACCAACTGTATCGGGCCGACGCTGCGGTAGGTCGCCCGGCTACGTCGCCCAAAACTTTGTACCGTCTACGTCCATTATCGGACAGCTAGCAAACACGCCTTAGCTGATGTTAAACGGATAGAGCTTGGCTTCGGCGATTGCGCTTCTGTCCACAGATGAATGTTGGCAGGCTACCTTTAGCCCATTGTGCTAACTGATTACAATTCTGGTCACTGCTGTCGGATCTAGCAGTACGGGGCGAGTCGAACCCTTGGTTTGAAAGACGGCTACTCTGCCACTGATCACTTGTTTGAGTCGCTGACAAGTGCAAAAGCCTTTCTGCCAACTGTGTCAAATAGATAAGAATGGCGTGATTTATTCTTCTGTCTAGTTCAGGAACAAAGTTGTGGCGTCAGAGGTCGTCAAAGCACATCTTCCATCACGATGCGGTCGTGATTAACACGTCTGCCTCACAGTTCTGAGGGCTGGGGGTCGAATCTGACTTCCGACCTTCCACGTTACAAAAACATGCATGTTACATTAATTGAATACTTATACATTCTGTGAATGCTGCTTTAGCTGTGCCCTGCCAGTTGACTGGGAAAGGCCACAGCTCACCCCTGACCCAGTATATGTGCGGTATAGAAAATCGATCAATTAATACATTTCAATGCAAGCGTCCAATCAGATTGCATAGACGTCACCATTATGCTGCTCACGACCTATAGGGGGCACACTTGTACCCAAGACAGAGGTGGGAACTATTCTGACAGTTGGTTTAACTCCTCATTCCATTGAACAAGGAGGTGTTTGTGGCAGTGCGAGCAGGATGAGACAGGCAGCAACATTCCTCTGATGTGTTTGGAGTCGGCCAATCGAATAGCAGCTATAGCATTAATGCTTTCCTCATTCGCTGGCTTGCCTGTGCTGCGGGTCTTTCAGGAACTTGGTCATCGCGCATCCTATTTAGTCGGCCGACACATACACAAGAGACTTGTTGCACTCTGGCAAGAGTGAAAAAAGGAAAAAAAAAGCACTTGGCTCTCCATTGTACTCCTCAACAAGACGGCCACTTCCTGTTCTGCGGGAGGGTGGGGGGATTTACGCCGTGCACAGGTGCACACAGGAAAAGAACACAGGAAGAATTGCGTCCTTTGTTGCCCAAAATGGGACCGTGGGCCTGCGTGTGGCTTTCCTGCTCCTTCACCTCCCAACCATCTCGTGCTTCCGGTCTGGCTCCCGACAGGAAATTACATGACCTTTCTCCCCCGTGTTGGCCAGGTCGGTGTACGATGGTCAGGAACACAGCCTGTTCATGGCCAAGCTGGACGCCCGGATCAGGAACCACGACCGCGAGATCGAGAAGATGTGCAACCATCACTTCCAGGGCTTTGTCGACTCCATCACGGAGCTGCTGAAAGTGCGCGGTGAGGCGCAGAAGCTGAAGGTAGCGTGGAGGGAAGACGAGGTAACAAAGGGGGACGTTGCCTGCCGCTCACCTTTTGCTGCTTTTACCTTTTGCAGAGTCAGGTGACTGAGACCAATCGGTCCATTCAGGGTGACGGCAAGGAGGCAAGTCCCAGAACCAGCATCTTAAACACCCACAAAACCTTTCTTCACAACTTCTTCTACTCTTGTGCAGCTCATGAGCTCCATGGAGGAGCTGAGACAGTGTCGAGTGCAACAGAGGAACATTGCGACCACCGTTGACAAACTGACACACTGCTTGCCAGGTAACACACACACACACACACACACACACATACACACACATACACACACACACACACACACACACACACACACACACACACACACA
>CAAKHF010010287.1:0-25082 GCA_901007745.1 Hippocampus kuda | reverse complement strand
GGGGGGGGCCCCCGGGGGGTGGGGGTGGTGGGGGGGGGGGGGGGGGAGTGACGTCATCAGCACAGGTTGGCACGAAGGGTGGGAAACAAGGTGTTCCCAATCGATCCATAAAACCATTGGTTTATTTTTCATGTTTATAATAAATGGTCATGGGAATGTGATATCCCACTTGTGCAGTATTAACTCCAAAGAAAGAAATGATATATTTTTAGAAATTACACTATTCCTTTGAAATTTTTTAGTTTTTAATTTTTTTTTTTCCATCAGCCCACCCGCGGAAATGCGGACCCGCCAATCACAGCGCACAACACCATCTGGTGATAAGTGATTGAAAATACTTTATAAATTTTATGGTGGTGCCTCGATTTGAGAATGTAATTCATTCCATGACCACGCTCATCTCTCAGTTCATCTTTGCCCACTAAAATGAATTTAAGTGCCTTTAATTTGTCCCAGGCCTCCATAAAACACCAGCATTTTTCTCCACAGTTTTTATATTCTGAAAAACAATCTGCATATTGTATTTTCTCAAAAACAAAGTAATTATACAGTTAAATAGAATGTTGAATTCAACAGTTTGTGCATTACAAATACATGCAAGTCATTGTCCTTCTGTTGTGAGCTCTTTGACCGTTAGGAGGCAGTATAATATACACACTTAAATAAACGAAGGTCACAACCGCTCTGTATGCTACAGTGACAGTTGTCATTTTTTTCCAATTCATAAAGCAAGTATGTTTGTGAGTATTGTTAAAGTGTCTGTCTAAATTTATTGCGACACCGTTTGTATTCAAATAGCTGTTGCTTATCATGACAAATCTATTTGTAAGCCTGTCTTAGGCGTTTTACAATATGTCTTAGCATTTAGCTAGGAGACTTATTTCGGGCGATGTTTGTTTCCTTCAAATGTGCAATTTTCTTTTTTTGATGTTTAGTTTCACGGTAGGGCGGCCCGGTAGTCCAGTGGTTAGCACGTTGACTTCACAGTGCGGAGGTACCGGGTTCAATTCCAGCTCCGGCCTCCCTGTGTGGAGTTTGCATGTTCTCCCCGGGCTTGCGTGGGTTTTCTCCGGGTGCTCCGGTTTCCTCCCACATTCCAAAAACATGCATGGCAGGCGGATTGGACACTCTACTTTGTCCCTAGGTGTGAGTGTGAGCGTGCATGGTTGTTTGTCTCTGTGTGCCCTGCGATTGGCTGGCAACCAATTCGGGGTGTCCCCCGCCTACTGCCCGATGACAGCTGGGATAGGCTCCAGCACCCCCCGCGACCCTAGTGAGGATAAAGCGGTTCGGAAGATGAATGAATGAATGAATGAATGAGTTTCACGGTAAACTTCTACGTGGTGGCAATAAACTGCTTGATGCAAGTGTTTGGCCTCGGTTTTGGAAACCACGCTGTCACCACCGAGCACTCAAATCTAATTTTTGCTCGCAAGTTGAAGCAAAAAAATTGGATGAGCAACGGCTTGTATTTTAAAATGCTTTGAGTAGAGTCACTCGTAAATTGAGGATTGTTCAAACTAAACTTACTTTTCAAGAGAAAGTCATAAATCTACTTCATAAAAATAAAGTTTTTTTTTTGGTGTAGAATGTTATGAGAATAAAGTCTATGATGCTGTAATGGTGTAGTAAAATATATAATATTACTAACGGCGCAGATATGCTAAGTCTGGCGCATTTACACTGTTTATTCATGTGCTGATTCATGTGCACTGTCCCACTGAAATGAATAAATAAACAAAAAAAAAACAAATGATAAATATGCCAGGTCATTAACCTCGTGTTGATTAAATGACACCACCTGTTAATTGACTTAAGCCCATAAAACAAACTCATCCAATTAAGATTTGTTTCTGTACATAATGTTTGTTCTCTTCTAACCGTTTGTCCAAAATATCTCGAATCTTTTATATTGAATATGAAATGCTATTTTTTCCATTTCTTTAACTCAATTTAAATAAATGAGACATTTTTTCCCCAAAAGTACAACTTTATTTGCAAAAGAAACATTTCCTCGAGGCATACGTTTTTGTCTTTTTTGCCTAACATTCTTAATGTTACAATTTTTGCGTCACGAAGTTCGACTATCTATTGAACAAAAAAAAAATCACCAAGGATGGTGATAATCCCGCCCCAACCCCCCCGCCCCCTCTCACTTTTTAGTGTGGCCCTAATAATGAATATTTAAGAGATTCGTTCTCTTAGCAATAGTTGCCCCGTCGAGGTGGCACACCTCCACCTCTCGCGCGCGCGTTGTCACGTAGCCCCTCGAATTCCACGCGTGCGTGTGCGGCCCCTGTCACCACGTGATCCGTTCCGCATATTTGTTCAAATTAGAATTTATTGCGACGCTTCTCGACGCTGACGCTCATATTTTCTTCATTATCTTCAGTTCTTCGATCGATGCGCACGCACACACGTACAGCTCTGTAAAATATAGCATTGATAACATAAAACGTCAGCATGACATACAGCACTGTTTACAAAGTCTTTCAAGCTAAAAACTTTTTGCACCAAACAAAAAGAGATTATCACCCGCGTTAATAACAGCAGGTAGCCCCCGCGCCCCCAACACACTCCCACACACTAAATTCAACCAACCAACCAACCCACCCACACCACCTCCACCACCCCCATCACCTCCCGTTGGCGTGTTTTATAGCTTTGCGACACCTGCGCGAGTTCCCTGCTCAAGAATCCTGAAGAGGACCCCGTCGCGCGCCCCATTGACGCGCGGATGACTGTAGGAAGTGGTGCGTTGAGCGTCCATTGTGTTGCAACCTGGACCGTAAGCTGTTTTGCAACTGAAAAAAAAAAAAACATCCGAAATAAATAAATAGATTAAAAAGGAGGTGGGGGCGGGGGGCTTGACAAAGTAAGAACCCGTCACCTCGGCTTTCTATAGCTAGCCGACATGTCTATATTTTCTCTGTAAGGGGAGGAGTGGTGTAATGTGTGGTGGAAGTTGCATAATGTGTCCCTAGTAAACAACCGAGGCCAAGCACACATAACATTTCATACACTTGCATCCGCACAGATTCATTATTCGTTAGAGCAGGGGTGCCAAACTCATTTGTGTCGTGGTCCACATTTTAGTAACCGTTATAAAGAAGTAAATGATAACGGTTTCTTCAACAATTGTTTAAGTGGCTGTCATGACAGGTTTGGTAACAAGAAAATGCTTGCAATATCGCTCTTATTTATTACAAATGAGAATTTTAAAATGTTGGTCGTGATTTTAGCAAGGGTCATGGAAGTTGACATGTGTGATTTGCAGGCCACATAAAATGATGTGACGCACCATATCTGGCCCCCGGGTCTTGCGTTTAATAGCTGTGTTAGCGAGCTCAAGATATGATTAGGCTTTCCGCAATCAGGATTTTGGAGCCAAAAAAAAAAAAAGATCACCGTTCCAACCAGAAGATGGATCTAACTACCATTCGATTTAAAAACAAACAAACATTTGGTGTGCGATCAATCCCGCTATTCGGGATTGGGACCGGCAAAATTCGAGGATTAATGATGCCCATTGAAATGCATTAGAAAAAATAATAACAATTAAACCTTAAAAATTCTCACCAAAACATTGATAAACAAGGAAAACAGAAAAAATGATTGGGGGAACCTGGCCTGCCACTCTCCAAAAATAGCCTAATTATTGATAAATGTTGTATTGATTTGGGAAAGAAAAAATCTGTCTGTATATTGCCGGTCCCTCTCTTCGGGATGACCCTCCTCTGAATGTTAGGCAAGCCCCCCGGGCTGCCAATCTTTAAAAGTCACCTTAAATTGAATTTTTAGTCTTTGCCTTTTGACTCAGCATGAGACTCCATTTTTAATTTGACTGTCTTTGTTATTAATTTATTGTTTATTGTTTGTTGTTGTATGAACTATGTTTGCTCCATGTACGCCACTTTGTGTACAGCGGTGTTCTATAAATACTGTACAGCTGTGTTGAGGTGACTCAACTCAATTCAAAACAAGCAGCAGTTTGGTTGATATAATTAAGAAAAAATATTCTTTAAGAAAGAGAATTCAGATGTATACTCACAGTCATATATTCTTTATTCTCTGCGAAGAATTCCTAATATTACTGTCGTACTGAGAAACCAAGAAAGGAGCTGATTCTCGACTACAGTATATTTTCATATCTGCAAAAGAAACTGAAAACCCTGCATTTCACTCTTCTGGTGTACCTAATGTGCTCAGTGATTTTGAAAAAAATATATTTTACCTGAATGAATGGCAAACAACAAACCAGTACTCCATCTGTTAATTTCAAGCCGTTTGTTTCTTAACAGCCTGTACGAAGAGAAAGCATCCTGGTGGCAGGGAGGATGGTAGGGGGGCAAAAAGACGGCTTTGCTTGAAGAAAGAGGGACAGAAGGGTCACCGTGGGCCTTTTGTTGACAGGACGGACTCACGGAAGGGAGGAGGAGAGACTGGGGGGAAGGAGGGAGGGGAGGCAATAAACTTTGCTACAGATGAGGGTCACAAAGGTGCAGAGGTGCTTCAGAGGTCCTGGGAGTCTGTCATACGTGCCCCCCTGGGTGTGATTTTCACCAAAATAGCGCTAATGACACTTATTGATTGACTTGCTGAATTTGCAAAGCTGTTTTTTGTGCTTGGAGCCACCTGTTTGATTCATCCAAATCCTAGGTGTATTGAGACCCTGATAGGGGGAGACTCAAGAATCCCTGAATAGCTTCTCAGCACCCCTAAGGTGGGAGTAATAATTGAGATTCACGTTTTGGCATGTTCTTTGAGTCATGACCCAAGTTGAGGAGATTAAACTATTCGCTGTAAAAAGTCCTTAAAAACAAAGAAACATAAATCAGCCACATATAGTCTGTTTATCTTAATGCTAACAAACGATGTAAAGTGCCATTGATGGGCTAATGAAGAGCATCAAAACTTTCAGTAATGGATAGTTGAACTTGGAAACGGTGGAGCAATACATGTAGACAGACAATGTAACAATATTTAAAACAGGCATATGTTCTCTATTCTTTGCAAAAAATATATACTGAGTCAGTTGTGAAACTTCATGTGTCTCTGTCTTCATCGGTGGCTAAGACATGCATGCTAGAAGAAGCAGCACAATTTAATTTGACTGAACTGAGGCAAAAGAATATGTTGCAAAAACTGTTTAATTCTTTATGTTCAACTTAATTATCTCATCGCATGATTATTTGTTGATTTTATTGTTTTTAGGAGGCTGTAATAAATTAAATATAAAAATGGAAGCACTGTACCCTAGTGGTTACCAGGTCTGCCTCACAGTTGGGAGATCTGGGTCTACGATAGGATATCACTGTGTGGAGTTTGCACACCCACATTCCAAAACATATAGGTTAGCATCACTCAAGACCCTGAACTGTCCAGCAGTCTGAATGTGAGTGGGAATGCTTCTTTGACCAATTGATTTGACCTGTGATGAGCTGGCGGCCAGTCGCAGTTGGTTCCCTGTTTCGCTCACAAATAACTCGGAGAAGCAGGAAAGAAAAGTTTCACTTATTTCTTTGCTTGTGAAAACATTTTTTCAAGTCAGACAACCATCCATCCATTTTTTTAATCTGCTTATCCTCACGAGGGTTACGGACGTACTGGAGCCAGCTGTTTTTGGGCGGGGTACACTGTGAAATGGTTGCCAGCCAATTGCAGGGCACACATAGACGAACAACCATTCACACTCACAATCACACCTTGGGACAATTTGCAGCGTTCCATTAACCTGTCATTTTTTGGAATGTGGGAAGAAACCGGAGTACCCGGAGAAAACCCACTCAGGCACTCCAGAGAACATGTTAACTTCACACAGGAAGGCGGTAGCCAAAATGGAACCCTGCACATCTGCATTGTGAGGTGGACGTGATCAACAGTCGTGCACCGTGTCGCCTCAAGTCAGACTTTTCATTCAAATTAAACATTGACTATTTGTCACCTCTCATCCCTCACTGAAATGAATGGGAATGCCATTCATTTATTCCAGCTCCCTCACCAATCACTCCCAAAAATTCCATTCTTAAAAACCGTTGTGGTTGAGTTTTTCAGTATGATACAATCATCGATTCAATAACTCATGTAGACACAAACTCAGAAGAGAAGCTCTTCTTGCTTTTATTATTGCTCGACTAATAAGATGATTTAATAGTAATTTTTCATCAAGGATAAAGAATATATACCTGTGAATATTGTTATAATATCTTTCGACAGGTTTTTACACTGTTTGTGTTCAAATATTGGTTGTTTAAAGGGTTCTAAAACAGCAACAATCAATGCTAACCATTAGCGTGTCAACGGCTTTTTCCATGTATGTTAGCATTGAGCCAATATGGCCATTCACTCGCCAACGTTGTTTGGTTGTTTTACACAAACAACAGTAATTATTTTAATTTGAAAGAAACTACAACAGGGACAAGAATTAAACATCTTGAAGTCTTTTTCTGAAGAATTATCCACTTTATCTCCAAAGATCAATCATGTATTTCGCAACAAATCATTGAATCCACCTTATGATCCTGATTCGGCACTGAGCCAAACTTTGGAAAATGATCTGCAAAGTTTTACAGGCACAAAAGCGATGCTATATATACAGTACAGTACTCCACTTGAGCACACACGTTATTAGTTAGATCCCAGCTCTGGTTTCAATGTTGTGCTGTGTTAAGACAACAATGCAAAAATGTTGAAGTTCTCTCTTTCTCTCTCTCTCTCTCACCCACACACCCACACAAATGCATGCATGCACGAGGAGGAGCATGGAAGGAAGCAGTCCCACTGGGGTTTTGTCCCATCCTGTGGTCTATGGGTTCAAAGCTTTCCAGCCCAGGGAGGAGAGCCTTTAAACAGCATATTAAGCAGGAGTTAATTATATGCCAAAGCTAAGTGACAAAGGGAAAGAAAAGCCTCCCACTGAATGGCGGGACAAGAAAAGAGAAAAGTCATTATGCTGCCCACTTCTTTGCATTTGAAAAACCTTCCGTCTTATTTCGGGCTATTTCCATTTGTAACTCCGAAGAGATCGAGCGTCGACAACTTTCCATCAGCGCCAACTTGGCTTTTTATACAACGGCATGTAACACGAAACTGACACAAATGCACTCATTATCTCATTTGGGCCCAGGATAAACTGTTGTCTTTTCCCATCACTGTTTGGGTGCACTGGGGAAAACTTCAAGTACCGGTAGTCATATGCCAAACGGGCTGTGTATATAATTTGTCTTAATGTGGCCAATCAGCTTTTCCTCCCAAGTGCACTGATTTGCAATTGTTGCACATCTCAAACGTGAACCCCCCTCATCCCCCGCATTTGCCTTGGAGCAAATGAGTCAACCTTGGTGAGACCTGCCAGGCCTTGGTGGCTACACAGAGGCAAGCGTGCCATGCCACAACGCCACAATGCCAATAATAATGCACACTGCTGCACTTAAAAAAAAAAGTAAAGAATTCTGAGGTTAGTATGCTGTGTACGAAAAGCATATCACAACCCAGATTGTTTTTCTTTTTTTTTTTTTTTTTTAATATTTGGGGGTTGACAGGTTTTTCATAAGGAAAAATAGCAATGTCTTGTAACATATACAATGATAATACAAAAAAAAAAACTATTGAAGAACACAAAGAAATAAAATATCATTTGTATTTTTTGTATTTTTTTAAAATGTCATTTGTCCAGTTAAAGCTCTGCTTCAACTTTATTTTCGTTGTAATTCCATTCTTGCTCATGGACACATGGTCGCAGTGGGATGGAACCACCAACCTCTGGGTTGAGAAGTGACCACTCTTCCACTGAGCAATGCCACCCCTTTTAGAAGAGTGAAAAAAGAATTTCAAGCCCAACATAGTTTTTGATGAACAGTCCTCTTTAATCCTACTTTATATGCCTACAGAGAGCGATGGCTGTAACCTCATTTTATGAAGTACATCTTTGGGCAGATTATTGGTGCAGATTTTGAGATGATGAGTTCGGTTTGTTAGTTTGGGAAAAATGGGATTTGTTTTACTAGAAACATATTATACACCCTACACTGCGATCACTGTTTGCACAATATCTTTGTTTCCATTGGTCTTGTTTTTCTAACAGTTTGTATTATTTTAAACAACCTTAAAACATACAGTGCTGTAAATGCGATAAAAATATGCATTTATGGTATAAGTTTATAAGCAATAATAGTCATCATGCTTTTTTTTAAAAGTGTTTTATTTCATCATAATAGTGTCTTTCCATTTATTTATATATTGGATGATGTTTATTTTTAACCATAGACTGGTAAAACAAAAGGTATAACTTTGTTTTGGGGGCCGGAACGGATTATTTGTCCAGTATTTCCATTAATTTAAATAGGAAACATGACCTCAATTTGTGAAAGTTTCAAGTTACAAACGGGCTAACATATGCAATTAAGTTCATAACTTGAAGTTCCACTGTACTGATTGTAAACTACACAGAACGTACAGTACATCGGTGGCACAATTGCATGCTGTTACACTGCCTTATTCTATAGTATTGATACTTCTATAATTGTGATACAGTTATATTAAGTTGAGGAAACCTCCGCTCCCAGGTACCAAATACACAGCCTGCCATTGCATTTTACAAATTATTTTACATGTTAAAGATCGGAACACTGCATTATGTTCTTCCTCAGCGTGCAATATCAGTTGACTTCTATGAACCAGAGTTAAACCCTTTGTAGGGTACGACAGTGTTGTTGTTGTGGTATTAATGCATAAAACCTGTGTGTAATTTGTCATCACGTCAAAAGTAAAGTGAAAACATCGAGTGCTCAAATAGCTCTCGCGGTAATCATAGGATATGATGATGTGGTCTCAAATACTAAAAACATGACTTCACTTGGACGGGCCTTGCGAGGCCCTGGGAGTCTCTGCGAACATTACTCCCGTTTCCACTCTCGACTGCCCAGCCGCGCTTTTTATAGCTGAGATGTCAATATAATATTGTCCAAGCTCGATTTGTAAAAACATTTTGGTTCCTTCGCTCTCTTCTTTAAGTACTCAGCCAGTTGTGACCACATAAAATCCGTCTCGGCCCTTACGTCACCGCCATATTTAGTTGTTTCAGTCATGTGACTTCCAGTTTAGTTTTGAGTTAACTGCGAGAACAACTATACAGGATGTAAATAAATATCTTGACTGTGAGTGTGTAGAATTGGCTTAGAAATACAGAAATAGAGTAAGCTCATGTTATACTTCCCTCTAGTGGAGTGTGAATGTCATGAGCATTGTTTTCAATGACCAGGCTAAACTCGCGTCTCGTGTAATTTAAAGCAGTTCCCCAGGTTTTAGTAACGTTTAATAACTGTGAAATGCTTTCATCAAATTCCCAAGGATAAAGAGTTAAGCAAATTAAAATGATCTTTGAGGATTCTCACCTATGACTTCTCTACCAACCAACATTTCCCAAGTACAGTAATACAGTATCCCTCAAAAAAAGCATGCCATCATAATCGATTACAATTGGAAGAGAAATGCTCCAATAAGATGGACCAAGAGGGATATACAGTGAACTCTGTTCATAAATTCACGTATTTTCGATTCACCTATTTATGTTTTGTGCTCATTGTACAGTGCTCTAAAGTGCAACATTGTGCCAAAACTTTGTTTTGAAAGTCATAATTGGGGGGTTAACCATTCACTCTGAAAGCTAAAAAGAAGTAAGCAAGCTGTATCTCTACTCATGCTACAGTACTCTGCAATGCCCTACCTGTGGAAATCACAGCAGTTACCTTAGTAGAAATACTTAAATCGCAATTTAAGACTTATTTCGACACTTGTACATTTGGTTAAACCACACCGTGCCACAATCCCAGATGTCTGTATTTTGGCCTATTTTACCGCCGCTTCTCCTCTCTCCGACCCAACCTCTTTCCTGTTCGGTTGCTGTTATCCTTTCCCAAAGTTTCTTCCCTTAAATTAGTATTCTCTGAGTTTTCGAAAAGTGAGGTCACTTGAAAGTGGCCCTGGATCCACACCCAGTCTAGCCGATCATGTCATAGGGAAGAAACCCAATGTGGGGGTGGTTGTGTATGTATAGTGATCTCACTTATGGTTTAATTTCACACTTGATAAGTGGACAGGCACTCAGTATTTGTATACAAGA
This sequence comes from Hippocampus kuda, assembly GCA_901007745.1. Lineage (NCBI taxonomy): Eukaryota > Metazoa > Chordata > Actinopteri > Syngnathiformes > Syngnathidae > Hippocampus > Hippocampus kuda. The sequence continues at coordinate 14,962 of CAAKHF010010287.1, read as the reverse complement.
CAGTAAAAAGTCAAATTTTCACATGTTCCCTAGGGGAAAAAAAAAAAAAGCTGCCCACACAGGGTGCATTCATTGCAAACTGAACATCTTTATTCATACCAGCAAAATATAGGACATTTGTATAAAAAAAAAAAAAAAGTAGAAAAATTGTACAGAAAATATACCACTTGGCTTTTTAATCTAATATAGTTATTGCTACATACTCTCATAGCCTTTACTTTTGCTTAAGGTGATACTGTATTCTTTTGCCAGCAAAAAAGTCCCAAAGAAAGGAAGCAAACCAAACACACATGCACATGTCAAAGGCATCAACCATGAAGTTCATTCATTAAAAAAATTCATACAAAACATCTTGTACATTCTAATGAACTGCGCTATGGTTCCATGCTTAATTATTGTTAGTGTTTTAAGCAGTGTTTTCTCTCAGGCGGTAAAGGTGTCTTTGGTAGCTCACTCATATTCTACAATCCGTTCATACATGGCCTTCAAAGTCCAGCTGCTGTGTTGCATGACCAAACAAAATGGAGCATTTAATGTTACTGCAGTGATGCTAATGCTAACAGCCTGCGGTCAGTGCAAAGCCACAGTGTGAATGATGTGTTTCCCGATTGGCAAAGGCGTACCTCAGTGCACCGTGTTTTTATTGCAATTGCAGTGTTCGTCCAGCCATCTGTTTTTTTTTTTTTTTGGTTTTTTTTGTTTTTGTTTTTTTTAATACCTTGGATGAACTGGAGCCTATCCCAACTGACTTTTGGTGGGAGAAGTGTGGTCCACCCTGGACAGGTCGCCGGCCAATCGCAAGGCACAGAAAGACAAAGAAACCATTCCCATTCACATACACACCTAGGGACAATTTAGAGTTGGAAATGAACCTATTAAAAATGTTTTTGGAAAGTGGGAGGAAGCTGGAGTAACCGGAGAAAATCCACGAAAGCATATGTGGACTGATTCGAACATCAATCCGCAGAAGTGTGAAGCAGACATGCTTAGTCAGTCCACCGTGCTGCCCATGTTATGTCATGTACTGTTTTTGTTTTCTCAGTAAACGGTCGGCATGTATCAACTGATTCGTTAAATTTAAAATAGCCTTCATCCTTTGCCTTGGGTGATTACATATCAACTGGTGGACCACTCATTGATAGTTGACTAATTAAAGCCATTGAGAGAAGAATTGAGTGTGCAACTTTGCTACCACCTATCAAATGCTGTCTGGAGTAAAATATTTTTGGACACGACAATTAAAATGTTTTCAAATGCCTGTCATCTAATGCAAAATCAACTGCAGAAGGGAATAGCTTCCCAGAGGCAATACAGCTGCTCTCGTAACACCGTTCAGTTAATGTCTGGAGTGCAAATTCTTTTCAAAAAGGCAATTCTGTCATTTTAAAACAGCAACCTGAGTGTCTGTGTTATCGGCTACACGTGTACCGTTCAATACACTGTGTGGAAATACTGCTGGGCTACTGATACCTACTACTTAGATTGTTAGTAGTACGAAGTACATGTTTGTATCTACCCCGACCACGAAAAGAACTTCATCATAATGTATGAACATCGACGTGAACTTTGACAAATAAAAAGCATCGTGAACGTTGACAAACAAAAAGCATCATCACGAGACAAAAGGTTTGCCCGCCGTCTTATTGCCGTATACACAACATATTACAGCATAAATGTATGTATGAGTTATATACATTGTATCCTTCTAGTAACCATCGTTGCCACTGGAATGCCCCGTTTTTGGGAAATAATGCAAGCAGCTGTTTCCAACACTGAAAAGGACAAAGTAATGGAAGAATATATGCGACATCTGAGTCTGAGTTACATTGCAACTCAAGAGAATTTCAAATTCTTACTCACATGGCACAGATACACTTGCATAGAAAGGCAGCAACGGAAAAAGTAGGCACCTTTGGTTTTCAAGTCCTGACAGAGTCACTTGAGTCCATATTATTGTCCGTGCAGCAAAGGTATCCAGTTGGTAAACAATCTTTGTCAGTCCCATGTCCTTACATTGAGAAACACGCGTTCAAATGATTTAAGGCCTTGTCCCTGACACATAATCCATTAAACAAAATTTGGGGGGGAAAAAAATCCCCAAACAGGACAAGTATGTGCTGGTGAGCCGTGGCTATTAGGCAACATAAAAACAAGGTTCTCTGATTGTTGGTCTGGTGTCGTCTTTTACGATAAAGTGTTTAGGTACTTATTCTCCCCCGCTAGTGAGGTGAGCATGGATGTCATGTCACCCACCGCCATGTTGGACAGGGTGACGGGGGTCTGTGGAGTGGTGAGACGTGATGATGTCTGGGAGGAACACCCCGGCTGACCCTGAATGGGATTGTTGAGCGGACTGAAGGAAGAGGGTTCCGCGTCGTCAATAATGGAGGTAAAGTCTATGCGCGCGTTGTCCAGGTCCAGGTTTTCTAGGGCGTTAGGGATGGGGCCGGCCTCAGAATAGGGAGCCATGGGGGCGGATTTTGTACCAGCCCTTGGATCTACGTTGGCTCCCATGCTGTGTTGCTGGGGGAGACAATGTCCATTCTGGGTATCCATGTGTTTCTCCATGTCCATGTGGATATGGCCGGAGTAGTAAACATTATTATTTGAAGGGGGGAACATTTCATGCTGTGGTTGCTGTGTGTGCTGGACTGGAGGCAGCCGGATGGCTCTTCTCGGGCTGGAAGTGGAGTGTGCTGGGCTGTGCTGTTGTGGACTCCCCATGTAGCCTCCTCCAACTTGTGACAAGCTGTTCTGACGACTCAGAGGTTTCCGTCCTTGAGGAGGTGGTCTTGGGACCGCCATCTCCTGACTGTAGCAAGAGCCCTGGAGCCCTATCATCTGTTGGTCGTTAGTTGCGGCTGATCCGGAACCACGGCTGTGTGTTGGAGGGCTCATGACAAGATTCTGGTTGGGGTAGGGGGTGTATGACTGGTTTGAGTACATGTTCTGATTTGGGTGCTGAGGACTGTGTTGTATCATTGATGCCTGGCTGGCCAGATCCACGTTATCAGAGAGTGAAGGCGGCTTTATTGGACTCTGCTGCTGTTCTTGTTGCTGCTCCCACATGAGTGCTTGCTGGGACTGTACATAGTTTCTCACCATCATCTCCTTTACCTGCATCATGGGGGTTTCGGATCTCTGTCCTTCAGAAAGAGCGGTACCAGCGCATCCCAAATTCAAGCCCCCACCACTGGAGAAGGAGGTCTGGTTCTGTCCTTGAAAGTCACAGCTCATGCTGTTTGAGCTCCTTATCATAGCTCGGCCGCCAGTGTGCGGGGCATAACCCTGAACCTGCTGGAGGAGTAGCCGCTGCTGCTGAAGCTTAGCACTTTGACAGGCATCAGCACTCCCCATGCCAGGGTGGAACTGCTGCTCAGGCTTGATGTTGAGTTTATGTACCCCCTCTGGATTTTTGTAAAGGCCTGTCTGATTGTTGAAGTGGATTTGAGTCTGTTGAGGCTGCATACTTGCTTCTGAATACGACAAACTACGCTGGTCCTGGAGAGAGCTTTGAACCGCGTTGTGACCATCGCGCCATTGACCATTTCCGGCCTCACTCCCCTGACCCAAGATCGGGTAGTGGTGTCCTGACGGGCTGAGCTGACAGTTGCTCATACTGTACTCGGCCTGTTGAAGAAGTGTATTAGACATTCCCTCTGGGTGAACAGGCCTTGCTTGACCCAAAGGATTGACCCTTGGAGTGACTTCCCCTTGGTTCTGGTAATGTCCCTTTATGTAACTTTGGTCCGGGCGGCCCAGGGGGTCATGGTTTGGAGATAACTGATTTGAAAGTAGTCCACCACCTCCTCCGAGTGTCTGCTGCTGTTGGTATCCCACAAAGCCCCTCTCACTAGGTGGATCCATCATGGAACGGTCTCTGACATCCAAAGGGGGTAGCTGGGGCTCCATACCCATGGACTCCATTATGACATTCTCTGTAATGCTCGGGGGAAGAGGGGAATACATGTGGCGACCGATGCTTGTGCAGCGGTGGTCCTGGTGTTGCAAGGCGTTTTTTCGGGCCATCATGGATACATTGTTGAGGCTGTTGAACCGTTTCGGGAGGGCGAGCTGGTCTGCTGCTGCCGATCTTACCGGATCACTAGCCCTTCTATTGGTGTTGCCTGGAGCCATTTGAGGGTAGATCACACCCGTGCCGTACTCGGTGTTGGCGCTGTGTCGACGTTGACCACATTGCTGAAGGAAAGGAGGCAGAGGTTGCCCTTGGAAGTCACCCAAGACACCTCCTCTTCTCCCGGGAGTGGCTGGTTGATCCATCCCAGGTAAGGGAGTTGGTGGTGGGCCACCAGTGGCTGCGGCGTACTTGGCCTTTAGACTGTACTGCTGGGCTGGTGTCAGATTAGAAAGACCCGGCAGTGCGCCACCGCCAGGACACGTTACTCCTCTACGACAGTTCTCGGGGGAGAGCGGAACCCCGATACTCTGATCTTGGCCAAGGAGGTGGCATGCACCCCCGGCTGCGGCGCCCATCTGAGAGACATCGCTGGAGCGGCGGCTGGACAAGTAGGGCGATACCATGGAGGAGCGGCGGCTCACGGTATAGGCGGAGCTCAGGCTGCTTGTCCCGCTACCTCTGCGATCGTTTGCATTGGTGCCCATCGAGGCCCCGCCTCCGAGGTCATGGTTGGATAGCTCCATGACGCGCCGATTTGAAAGGAGGGGAGAAGGGCCACACATTCCCAAAGAATCACCCGAACCTGAAAATGCAGACAAAATAGCTCAGAAATAGTTGCAGGGTACATGTAAACAAACAACCATCCACAGGGCTTTAACTTGTACAACAGATGCGCTAACTAATCGTCCACCATGCTACCCAGACCTGTTGCTGATCAATCACACGGCACATATGGAAACAGAAAAGCACATTCATATTCCCACCATTACAGAGTGGCATTTGAACCCATGCTACTGCACGCAAGGTAGGCGTGTGAACTATGCCATCGTCAATGACAATCACATCAAGTATTGAAAATATTTTTAACAAGTCAATTGGGATTTATCCAGACTTGCCAACGTTTAAATAGCGAGGGAATTGGTGACATAGCTTTCACAGAACCATGCAAAAAAACAAAGCAACTTGCCAACAAGGGACAATCTAGAATCTTCTCGCTTTGGCGAAGGTAGCAATAAACATTGACTGTACAGTATTTCCTTTACAATATGAAGGGTATGTAAAGGTTACACAGCACATACATTGAAGTGCAGGTAGCTTGTTGGGGAGACAGCGGCTAGGAGGTGTCGGTCGGCGGATTTGCTTCAGTTTATCGATCTTGAGGTTCTCCAGCCTCTTGAGAGCCTGAGCCGACATTCCCATCGTCGCTGACCCACTTCCTGGCTCTCCTCCGCCTCCTCCGGCCGTTCCGCCGTCTTCCAAGGCTGTGAGGTCTTCCAGGCTGCCTGCCGCATTCAGGTTCATCTCCACACCGCTGTCGTTGTTGTTGGTGCTGCCGAGCGGGGAACGTTCGCTGCTGCAAGACGATTGGCCACCAGGGCTTGGCTGGGATTTCTGAAACAGATTTGCAAAAACAAATACTGTATGTGAACCCTTTGCTGTAATAATTGTTCTGTAAACAGTTTGAACCGTAACTATTTCAGAAATGATCACATCCAATTTTATTTCTGTTTTTTTGTATCCTAAATACGTAATGCCGGTACATACACATATTCCTTGACTCCCGAAGCCTGCATGCATGTGCAGGGAAGACTCTCCTTAACTTCCACTTACAACCCAGGCCAAATTTAGCTCCTCCCCAACAAACAAAGATTTTGGTCTCTCGGTCGAGTGTCGTGAGGATGGCTTCCACGGAAAAAAACCACGAATGGATTGGAATTAATTCATGAATAGCAAACCACAAATAGACTGTACATTGGTCCTTTGCCATGTGGTGGTTAATTTTTCCCAGTCTGTATTACGGAATTTTACATCATATATATTTAATTTGATATTGCAGATATTTGGCTATCATCATACATTTTGTGCTGATCATTTTTCCACATGGACTAATGATACTTATGTGTGTAGGAATAAGTGTGAGCCGGGACACAAGAGCGAGAGACGAAAAGACACTCACTAGAGCGCCATCGGGTGCCATCAGTTTGCAGTCCTCCCGTCGTTTCTCCTCCTTCTCCAGCAGCAATTCGGTGCCTGGAGCTCCGGCGGTCATGGCTGAGCCAGGCGGCCGAGGGCCCGTGTCACCTCGGTGCTTCTTGGTAATGTGGGCCTCGGGCCCGTGCACCGTCTTCACGTGTTTACGTAACGAGCTCGGGTCTGTGTATCGTTTGGTACAGCCGGGAATCTTGCAAACATAGGGTTTCTGGACCACGGCAAAGTTCGAGTCAGAACAGAAAAATTCCATTCAGCCAGAGTACTTTACGATCGGTTTGGATAACTACCTCATTGGAGTGGGTACGGTTCTGGTGCTTAGCCCGGTCGGAGGCATTGGAGAAGGCCTTGTTGCAACCCTCGTGTTCACACACGTAGGGTTTCTCCCCAGTGTGAGAGCGCAGGTGCGTCTTCAGGTTCTCCAGACGGGAGTACGCCTTGTTGCACCCTTCGAACTGAAACAAAAGTGCTCATATAATCATTTGTATGTGTTGTATCATTGCCTACAAGGAGCATCAAAGCGGCGAAGGTTTAACCCTTGTGCCCTGCAGGTACACTTCCTGTACACCTGCATGCGTTGTGTTGCAAAAGCAAATGCATGCCATGCATGGGTTTCAAACCTGTGGCATGCATTTGTTTTTGCGACACAACGCATGCAGGTGTACAGGAAGTGTACCTGCAGGGCACAAGGGTTAAGGGGACATTTAATGTCAAGGTGACTTTTATAATGGCTTGCATAAAAATAGGGTCTCTGGACTACCTGCCCACTATTCAAGTGAGGTGCCGATTTCCCCAACTGGGAGAGAATTGTTCTGAAGTTTCATTAATTATGATGTAACAATGTGGCTAAATAACAAAAAACTTTCTTTAACTCAGAAGCTAGGGTGTGCAAAGATCCTGAGCAATGACTGGACTATAGAGACACAGTGTCAAAGCCAAAATCTTAGAAAGCTGCGAGGCGTGTTGTTGGGTGTATCGATTAGCGTCAGCTAATAGCTTCGGCTTCTGATCAGCAGCGCATACCTCTTACTTAATTGGTCTGTAATGTTATTGACACAGTGGGGGCAGGGAGCATTCGTGTATGCCGTGACGTCAGCTGCATGCACCGCATACATGGATCCGGACCGTAATTGACATGTGCATGAAGTCTTGTGTATGAAGTGCTCCTTCCCCGGGTGAAAATGCTTCAATTTCAATTTATGAGTGCTCACTTTTTTCCATACTCTGGGCTTAGCCGCCACAAGAAAGAGCTGTCAGCCTCATCCAACCCTCTAGCGCCATCCTTTAGACCAGGCATGGCCAGCTCCGGGCCTGGTGGGCCGCCGTCCTGTCTGTTTTCCATCTCTCCCGGCTGCAACACACCTGATTCAGAGGATCAGCTCATCAGCCAGCTCTGAAGCAGCATTCAAAGGATGATGATTTGAATCAGGTGTGTTGCTCCTCGGAGAGCCGGAAAACAGGCAGAACAGCGGCCCTCGGGGACCGAGTTTGGACAACCCTGCCTTAGACGATTAGTACATGGTAGGGAAGACTACGGCTTCAAAACATGCTAATTTCAGCTCAACAAAAAATAAAGTGTTTATGTGTAATTCTTCTTCTTATTTTGATGAAAGCACATCACAGACAATATTAAGACAATTGAGAACTGATTTAAATTGTGAAAGAAGCATAATGTGTCACCTTTAAGGCATATTTCAGCACACCGACCTGATGAGGTTTTTTTTTTTTTTTTTTGTAAGACTTTCATTTACTCACAGTGCACTTATGTGGCTTTTCCCCCGTGTGCCTGCGCATGTGGACGACCAACATATACTGGGCCTTGAAGGGCCGTTGCTCGCGAGAACACTCCTGCCAGTGGCACACAAACTCTTTCTTCTCGCCGTGGATGTGCTCGTTGTTGATGTGCTGCACGGGAGCAAGGGGGGGAAAAAACCTTGGATTTTGGACGCATTTGATTTTGCTTTCAAATGAACTGGTTCTTACATGAACAAGTTGGTCCTGCGTGTCAAACTCTTTGTTGCAGCTCTCCCAGCGGCAGTTCGTTTCGTAGACGGCCTCCGGTTCGGGCTTGCCATCCTCCTTATCTAAGTCGTCTCGGCCGTCCAGGAGACCCAAGAGGGGGTCCTGATGAAACACGTAACTTTGTAACATTTTTTTCTTGCTTGATTTGTAATCCACACACACATACGCAATAATGCTAATTTTAAATAACATATATTTAACCAGGGCGGCCCGGTGGTCCAGTGGTTAGCGCGTCGACCTCACAGTGCAAAGGTCGTGGGTTCAATCCCAGCTCCGGCCTCCTTGTGTGGAGTTTGCATGTTCTCCCCGGGCCTGCGTGGGTTTTCTCCGGGTGCTCCGGTTTCCTCCCACATTCCAAAATACTTGCATGGCAGGCTATTTGAGCACTCTAAATTGTCCCTAGGTGTGAGTGTGAGCGCAGATTGTTGTTCGTCTCTGTGTGCCCTACAATTGGTTGGCAACCGGTTCAGGGTGTCCCCCGCTTACTGCCCGATGACGGCTGGGATAGGCTCCAGCAACCCCCATGACCCTTGTGAGGATGAAGCGGATCGGAAAATGTATGACTGAATGACTGAATATTTAACCATTTTTGAATAGATAGAAAGTATTAAAATAATTATAGTTATTCCCCCATTAAAAACATGTTGAAGCATAATATAAACTAATCTAAATATATCAAGAGTTATTAAAAATATACGGAATTACTACAACAACTGTACTTAAAATATTGTGCTTGTTTGGACCTAATGTTGTGACCAGCGACTGTATTTTACAGTCAACCTTTGTAAGGGCGTAAGCATGTTTTAGTACCTGAGTACTAGTGGAGGAAGGGCTGGCCACGTCTCCCTCAGACCTCTCCTCCAAGCTCTTCACATTCATGCCATCCATCACCACTCCCAGCCCAGGCTCTGTCTTTAGCTACAACATACAGCACATATAACTCAGCGTTGACCACTCTTGTCGCTTTTGTGGTATCGTGCTTCCCCTCAGCTGTCGGAAGTAGATGTCAAATAGATAATACATCAAGCTGAGCTCAGCTAGGGGAAGTCTTACTTGTCCGTGTTTGGGCGGAGCGTGGAGACGAGGATTGTGGGCGGGCAGTCGGGAAGCCTGGCAGGGGCCCGGTGTGTGAGGTGTACCCCCACCTACTCCCCCGTAAATGGAGGCCTGAGGCCTGGATTGGCAGTTCATGTTGCTGGAATAGCCCTGGGATGGACTGCGGGGGAATACATTCATGAAAAACAATAGTGGCAGTTTTAAATTTTGGATTTGGGTCCATGAAGGTAAAACTAAATATGTCTTGTTACCATGGGGACCGCTGCGATGAAGGCCACCATGCCACTCAAATTACACAACTGGTTAAAAGTGAAGTACATGGAATACCAAATTGTGGTGGCAATATGGAAATCCAGTCTGGTATAATAGTACCTATAATTAGTAACTCATAGGCTAAATGATTGATTCATTAAAAAAAAAAGATTTGCTTTGGTCGACTGGTTAGCGCGTCTGCCTCACAGTGCAGAGGTACCGGTTTCGATCCCAGCTCCGGCCTTGCTGTGTGGAGTTTGCAAGTTCTCCCTGTGCCTGCGTGGGTTTTCTCCGGGTCCACGTTTCAAAAATATGCGTGGCAGGTTAATGGAACACTCTAAATCGTCCCTAGTTGTGAGTGTGAGTGCGGATTGTTGTTTGTCTCTGTGTGCCGTGCGATTGGCTGGCAACCAGTTCAGGGTGTGGTCCCCCACCAACTGCCCGAAGACGGTTGGGATGGGCTGCAGCACACACCATGACCCTTGTGAGAATAGGCGGATAAGATGGATGGATGGGTGGATGTAATTATAACAATAAAGTATTATTTTTTTTCCTTTATCTTTGTTTTTCAAAATAAAAAATGTTGACTCTTACAATTGCAACCAACAATAAAGTTTGGGAAAGGCAGAATCACAGTACTATAGCGCCGCTGAGTGGAGAAGTTGGTTATTTACAACCGCTCACTCCACCTGTGGAAATTTATCAACATTTTAAAGAGGGGTTCTTCCAAGGCACACTTGACAAATTTATTTTGCAGTTTTTCGTAAGCCTGATAACAAACAAGCAGCAATCACAACAATAACTCTCACCCCCCACATTCTTTTCTTTGAACAATTTCTGTTTCAGCAATAAGTAGGAAATAAGTTGAATTGAGAACAAAGTGGATTATTATTAAGCATGAGACATCAGTATCTCGTATGTTCAATGACATCTGACCTCATGGCGCTGACAGACAAATGGCCGTACGAGCTGGCCCCGTTGGGCGTGCAACGAGCGTTGACGAAGGCAACCAGGGAGTTGGGTGAGGTCCGGATGACCGTCTGCAGGTCCACGCTGGGGTCGGACAGTGGCGAGATGGACAAAGCTCGCTTCTTGCTCAGCTTCAGCATGGAGCGCGGGGTGGAGAACCTGGAGCCTGCTTCAGGGTGGTGTCGTTCAAAATAAAACGGCTCATAATTGACATATTTGTTATTTTTGGTCTCTTACCGTCAACTGAGCCGATCTGATCCGAGGCCGAATGGCATAAGTTGTGATGGGAGGACATCATATTGTTCTGGGAACAGTAGGGGGCGCTGTTGCCTGTGAAAATAGTCAGGGTCCTTCTTTACTTGCCACTGAAACAGAAATATCCTCAAGTAGCCTTTATACAGGCAATAACTACATTTCAAAATACTTAACGGCATAGTAGGAGGAACCTAACAGGACATTCTTGCACCACGCCACAACAATAAATCAGTGTGGAATTTCTCGCCCAGCTTCCAGTCTTGTGTGAATACTTTCTATAAGATGTTGGAAGTTGATCTGGGGATTTGAGTTTCTTTCATCATCACCCATCAAGTATGTAAGGCTAAATTTGGGTGGCGATCGACTTCATTCCCTTGAAGATTGAGTACAGGTATGATCCCTAGAAATGAGCTAATTCCCCGAAATATGTCACATTTGACCAAAATGGCCAACTTCCTGTGCATTTCACAGTTTAGGTCCTATTTGATTTTTTTTTGTCTGTCCTGACAAGATGAACATTCGTGCCAAATTTTGGGTAAATTGCGTCAATCTCACAGCGTCGCAGTCCTCCCTCTCTCAGATAAAAAAAAAAAAAAAAAAAAAAATGGCCTGTGCTCGTCTGCAAATTACCAGCAGGTTAAACCCGCCTCCGCGCAGCGCAGGATTTGCACCGGTCACAAAAATAAAGCCTTTTGTATTCAATTTTTGTATAAATTGCCTGCCAACCTCCGACCTAAAACAACACTCTGACAAAAACCTACGTGTTACCAGAGTGACCATCAAAGAACCCTTACATGGAGCTTCCGTGGATGCCATGGTCCTGTGGCCCATCATTCCAAGGGGCAGCGGGGCCTGGGGGGGCCTCATGTATTGATCTAAACAATGGCCGATACTCTGCGCAGGTCCTGGGCCCGATCCGTGAGCCATACCGGGAGTCATGGGATTGTACATGGCTCTGCAGTCCTGGGCAGGGCCGTTGAGGAGCGGAGCTCGCAACGAGGGGATGTCGCTGTACTGGTCCGGGGGCAGTAAGCTGTAAAAAAAAAATCCAGAATAGCATGGAATCAGGGTCAGAGACAAAGTAAAACACAGTTAATAAAAGTTGCAGGTTGCAAAAGCACTCAAACTCTGTACTTGTAAAAAATTACCAGTTACATGTCACCAAACACTTAAAAGAAGGAGTATAAGCATTCCTTTTCCATTGACTGCCTTGTCTTGATTTGTTTTGAAAGTCGTCAGCAGTTTCAAGGCATTCTACAGACACCTACTGGGCCTAATTTATCAGCAGAGATCGTTAAAGGATACGATTCCATCCATCCATCCATCCATACATCCATCACCCAAAATACATTTCAACATTCACATTTATTTTGCTACAACTGACTTGCATATTTTTTTAAAGTGAGCTAACGGATCCATTCCAGTACATTATAAGCTTCTCTTTACCAAACTCAGCTAGCGCTGAAGACTCAAGATGTACATGTGAGTGTCAATGCTTGTTTGTCCATCTGTGGCCTGCAATTGCTGCCGACCATCTGTGGTGATCCCCAAGTCTCTCATATAGAAATGGACGCTTGAATCAAATACCTTTGAATGGCGTCCAACCACTAGGTTGAAAATGTGTGCGCCATACTGGTCCAGCATGGGCTCAGCTGTCATGTTTCCTCCTCCACACTAGAGAGCAGACTGTCATTATTTTTCTCCCGGCTGATGGAAAAGAAGCTCTGTGGGTATTTCCCATCCTTGCATGGAAAAGGGAACTTTCCAGTCTCCCTTGACTTTAAACATCATTCCAAAAAAAACGTGTCTGTCTTTGTCTCTCCAAAAAGAGTCTTTTTCTTTGTCTCTCATCCATCCATCCATCCATCTTGTCCTAATTCTCTCTTTCAGATCTACGAGTCTTTCAGCACAACATGTATTCCCCACTGGAGCATAATCTGCACCTTCTAATCCACAAATTCCCCCACCCTGCCCCAGAATGCAACTCAGCTCCCCTTTTCTCTTCTGCCATTCAATCTGTTCAGTTCCTCCCTCTGCCCCCTCCGATCTCTCTCTTCACCAATCTCTTTCTATCTTCCTCTACGGATCGGCCCGTTAGCTCAATACGGTAACCTGAGCGGGGCCGCGGGGCAGTCATGCAGAGCGCAGCAGGGGCCGGTCAGCCTGTAATTAGCAGCTGTCAGAAAGGCCGAGTCCGCCCCGCAACCTGGGTGGCATGGGGAACCGAGGGAGGGGAGGGAGGCTTGGTGCGGAGAGCAAAAAGCGGGGGTGTGAAGGCTGAGCTCGCCCCACAACAATTGCAGCGTCACCCTCAGAATAGAAGCAGAATCTGAGCATCTCCTAAGATGTCACCATCACCTATGCGAAGCTATGGTGATGCAAGGAAAAATTATGCTGGAGGCAAAGCAGTATGGAGTCACTATTCTGTTTTTTATCACTTTGAATGTGATTTAAAGGCGACTGAAGGAGTTTTGGGGTGAACGGCAAAAATCCATTGTCATATTAGTGTCCTTTTGTTTTGGTTTTGGTTGCATTATTATAATTGTCATCACTGTAATTGTCTCATCCATTCATCCATTTTCCGATCCGCTTTGTCCTCACAAGGGTCGCGGGGCGTGCTGGAGCCTTTCCCAACTGTCTACGGGCAGTAGGAGGCGTACACCCTGAACTGGTTGCCAGCCAATTGCAGGGCACACATAGACAAACAACAACCTGTGCTCACATTCACACCTAGGGACAATTTAGAGTCAAAATTTTAGAGTGTCTTTCCTGAAGAAAGTTACATTTTTATTTTCCCAAATGAAGGCCTAATTATCCTTCAAATCACAATAAATGCTTCAATAAGATTCCAAAACTTGGTCAAGAATATCCTGAATTAGTTAATAGTCGACATTTTCCCAAACATGACTTCTTACCCTCTGGAGGGCTGTCCGGCCGAGGTGTCATAGCGATACAGCCCCTGGTGTGGCTGCATGTCCACTGGCATCGGGGCTCAGAGACGGCCGACTGCTCCCCTTACTCCACCGACCTGCCGGCAGCCCAAACACAAGAACACATGCTGGTTAGTTCGGGCCAGCCCGACGCTAAACCAAAACAAACGCAAGTGGACCAAAATACCCCACTGCGACAGAAACAATTGTGGACGCGTAGGACGTTAATAACAGAGCAAAGCAAACACGAAAAAGCCTTCTTCCCAAAGATGGAGCTTATTTTAAAAGCGGCGCTGGCTATGAAATGCATTATATTAGAAGTACAACCGGGAATTACAGCAGGAATAACTGCCATTCAAAGCCACGTAATTAAACTTACTGGAACGCAAGGGAACTCCTTTATACACTGAGTACAGTACGAGTGCTTGGAAAAGGCTGTTATTGGACGCCCCATTCTCTGCAAACAAACACATTTTAATGACTCCATTGCAACTATAATTATTCCTTTCATGTTTATAAATGCTGTTGATTGGCATACGGATTTGGAGGAGAATACAGTGCAATGGGCAAATGTGCAATATTCGCAAAATGTGTATAAATTAGACATTTATGCCTTTTGTGTCATTTACAATATGAAATACATATAAGAAATGCTATCTATCTATTTATCTTGTTGATGGCATAGTGGTACACACGCCGAGCTTTTGTGCGGGCAACATGGGATTGGTTCCCACTCAGTGGCGGTGTGAATGTGGGTGTGAATGGCCTCTGTTGACTCTGTATGTGCCCTGCGACTGACTGGCGACCAGTTCAGGATGTAGTCTGCCTTCGGCTCGAAGTCAACTGAGCAATGCTCCAGCCACTCCCCGCGACCCTGTTCAGGATAAGCGGTGTTGAAAATGGATGGACGGATGTATATGTATATATGTATGTGTATATGTATATGGGGAAATATACATGTATATGTATATATACAACACAATAAATCTTTATTTGTATAGCGCTTTCATCAAAGCTGCACCTGCACAGAACATTTAACATAAAATAATAATACAACAGAACACATAACATTGACAGTATGTGTATACACATACTTATTATAGGAAATAAAATGTTATCCCAATTTTTATTGTACTATTTATGAGTGTAAAATATTCAATTGAATAAAGTCAAATTTGCAATGTCAAAACTTATATTACAAAATGTTACATATTGAATAAAAAAGTAAAAACATAAAAATCATTCATTCATTCATTCATCTTCCGAACCGCTTCATCCTCACTAGGGTCGCGGGGGGTGCTGGAGCCTATCCCAGCTGTCTTCGGGCAGTAGGCAGGGGACACCCTGAATT
>CAAKHF010010285.1:1715-12272 GCA_901007745.1 Hippocampus kuda | reverse complement strand
GTTTTGACATGCATCGCAACCAGCTGAGGCTTGATTTCGTGCAGGAGTGCCCAATTCGTTGATCGCGATCGGCCGGTACCTAGCGGACTGCTCCCAAGTCAATCGCAAGAGGGTGTGTGTGTGTGTGTGTGTGTGTGTGTGTGTGTGTGTGTGTGTGTGTGTGTGTGTGTGTGTGTGTGTGTGTGTGTGTGTGTGTGTGTGTGTGTGTGTGTGAGAATGCTATTGGTGGTCAATTCGGACCAAAGTCGCTATCGAGCGAGCTAAAGGAGGTGTTTATCCACAGGCTAGGTGATAACAGAGCACACAGACTTCTGCCAGCAGCACTTGCCTTGCAGCCGCTCTAAGCCACAGATTAGCCTAGTGAGCAGAAAAAATAACAGGCCTGTCTCGCTGCCTACGAAGCCATCCGCAGAGAGACAGAGCACAAAAAGGCAAAGAGACCTCTCTTTCTGCTCGCGCCTCTCATGCAGAATCCCTCACTCGTCGCCGTCGCCCCATCGCGGGCCGCATGTAATCCTGGCAGCCATCTTAGAGCTTGGCAGCCATCTTAGCATTGGCGGGAGCTCCGCATTCCAGGTAACTGACGGCACCGGCTCCCAACGCGCGAGGCTGCGCGCGCACCCCAGATACATTGAGCCCCTCATAGACGGACAAATACTCGAGAGTAAACATGTGAGTGCCAATGAAAGCTGTTGGGAAAACAACCCGACTTCACTGGACTTTTACTGCTGTGTAGTATTTCACCATCGGGTTCGAGAATATTGTAAACACTCCATTTCTAGCACCTTCTAAGCACTGGTCGGAAGACCCAGCCACAACTATATACAGTGTGTGCACAGTGAGCCCGGGGCACATTTGTGTGACCGCCAGTGTGTATATGTGTGCGTGTGCAGTCCCAAGACTGCAATTAGCTTCAAGAATTAGCCAGCTGTGTTAAAGATGGAGCTCGACATCGGTACGAGAGGTTATCAGTTTCACTGGAAAGCGAAACAGTGATCATATTGTCGGGTTGAGAAAATGAAACTCAGGAGTTCCGCTGACGATTTATCACGACTCGGCCAGTTACAGTCAATAACAGTCACAACCCGTCGAAAGTTGCAGCAAGCCCTTTATCTTGCCAACCCAGATCCCCGAAGCTCTGGCCTCAGCACCCCCAATCAGAACTCTGCAGCTCCCTCGGTCGTCCCTCGACCTCAAATGATCCCCCACTGCTAACGTCAAACCTTTTAGCTTCATGCGTAGTCCTTGCCAGCCAGCACAGACAGAGCAACCGAAAGTTGGAGCGTATGAGATAGGAAATGGAATTAGTCAGAAAAACAATGATATTCGTTACATAAACTGTCACATTTCAAGATAGTATCTCAAAACTCCAACCCGACTTGACACTGGATTGAAAGTGCAACTATCCATCGTGTATAAAAATACACGATGGCGACATAATTAAATACAATAAAAAAAATAACCTTTTATTTTGTCACATGTTCCCGTCATATTAGTTCTGGGGGCCGCATAAGACAAATACCCAAATACTGTATTGTAGGCTGAATTCGTTCGGCTTCTCGGTATGGATGGATTTTTAGTCATTCTTCTCAGAGGACAAAGAATATATGCGTGTGAGTATCATCATATTATCTCCCTACATGTGTTGTGTCATAAGGTATATCCATTGCTAAAAGGGTGACAACACCATCACATACATGTAGATGCTAATTGTTAGCCAGTGTGCCTGTGGTATTTCCCATTGTATTGTTAGCATTAAACTCACGGGGGGCATGTATTTAATGTAATTCTCTTTTTGTGTTTAGCTTTACCAAACCACTGCTTCTTAGGTGAGTGGAGTTCACTGCCACCACAGGCCTCAAACCTCAACTTTTATTTGTATCTCCGAACATTTACAAGTAAGGCCACTCCTATCTCAAGGCACCACCGTACTCTATCCTGAAATAATAATCATCATCTCAAATTACTAACAGTTACCCAATGTGAAATTCCAGCTTGTTTAGGTGAATAAAAAAAACCATTCTGTTGTATGAATGGCAAGAGGTGGCTACAAGTGTTAATTGTACCTTCTGTCATCTATTGGATTTTTTTTTCTGGGATAGATGAAAAAAAATTGATATTCTTTTTTTCTACAGCACACCTGATGCTCGCTCCCAGCAGCAAAGTGATTTTGAGTCACTGCTTTGGTACTGTCCAGGTATGTAATTGAGGTTGGATCTACCTGTATAATGTAAACATTCCTCATTTGTTTGAGATCCATAATATATGCACAATCATTGATGAAAATACCTCACCAGATGAGTATAATTTCTCTGCAGGCTCAAAATTCCCAACTGGCTGGTGTAGAAATTCCTCCAGACTACTGTACCTCCCGCTGTCAACGCTCACATATTTCTGTGGCTTTTCCCTTTATCAGTTCCATCTGTAGTGCATTTTCCTCCCCATCCCATTTTGCCATGTGTGACATATGGTCCTGCCTAAGCGCTTCCATTCCTGTCGTTTTATGAGACTCAAATAATAACTCTGAAACCAAGCCTTTCCACTTGCCACGACTTGCAGCACTGTGGATCTTGAAATGAAATAAACTTTTGTTGTAAAGCCCGTTTTGATGAACCACCAACGCCAAGGCACTTTTAAATAGCCGTATATTAAGCTCGGCTAATAAACCGGTTGGATTTTGCTGTTCAACGACTTATATAGCACGGTAGGGCACCAAAATAAAGAATCTGAAGGAGGGGGCGGAAATCCGAGATAACTCACTGAAATGAGCTCGAGAAGAATTTCATACTAAAACCGAGAAATGCAATTCAAATTCAAAAATGTTATGAGATTAATTTAGACTCCCAAACACTGTATTTTTTTAGCATGATCAAAAAATACAAAATATTTTTTATAGTGACTGATTACAGTCGACAAATTTGTAAAGGGGAAATCAAGTCAAAAATGTTGCAACACCACTCGTCTGACCACAGTATTCTCATTAATGAATTTATCAAATATGAATTGAGCAGCGAAATCCCCCTGTTTTTACCCATCTCGGGGGGTGGCTTGCTGTCGACTAAAAATGACATCACAGTTACCCAGGTCCCATGTAACGACCAATCACGGCTCACCTGTTTTCTGAGTTTGGTCATGTGACATTCAAGCTGAGACATGATTGGTTATTAACTGAGCTATTATATGCATACAATAATCCTTCCAGTGGAATCAAAAGCGCATTTGAATGCAGTTTTTCTTAATAAACCATCTATCTATCTTTCTATTTTTTCTGGCCACCACAGGTACACTTTAAGGAAAAGGGGAAGGCAGCGGATAGAACACTTCCACACAGGCTGATCTGTAGCTGGCTGGAGGCTGCAAAGCATGAGTTGCGGGTGATCGTTTTTTGTGACCAGCAATTAAAAAAAAAAAAAGCATTGCTCGTCATACGCTGATTACCTAATTTTGCACGAAAATCGTCCGCTCACATTCGGTGGCCGATCAGTCAAAGCAAGAAAAATTGCCAAGTGTTTAGTTAAAACTGTAGCAGTAATTATACGTGCCGATTCATTATATGCATTGTGAATGTTTTTGCGTGAATGACTATGTCAGCAAACATTTTTTTTTTAAATTGCTGACTGAGATGTGCAGGTATGATGTTTAATATTTTGTCAGTGGGATTGGACGACATGTGAGGTTTGCGGATCGATACTTCACCGTAAGAGTAAACAATACTTTGTTATGTCAATTTATTTGTGTCGGTATGTGTTGCTCCTTTTGACGTGACTTTCTTCCATGTTGGAACAATCGCAAGTCTCGTCTCCCCACTTCGCCGCCACAGCCTCCTCTTCCACCCTGCTCTTCTCCTCCCCAAAACATACGGATCACACCGTACAGCCTCCCAATTGGGTTTCGCTTAAGAGGTTTATCGGTATGTTGCTAAACATTCTGACCTTTTTTTAATCCTTAATGCGCTTAAAATGTTCCAAAACCTCCTAATCCCCCTGGCTATCCCACACAGATGTTCACTGCGCCCTTTTATTGGATATTATTTCTTTTTTTTTTTTCAACATAACATATATGTATTCTTATTTTATTTTTTTGCATATCCACATTTTATTCAATGGTATCTAATACAGAAGGGAATATTCCAGTTTCTTCTTGCCAGTATACATTTCACATTGAACTAAGCCAGACGTGTGAATTTGTATTTTAAAAAAAAAAAAAAAAGGGTTGAATGAATAATATTTAGGACACTCTTAACAGCTCAGTGTTGTGCGTACATATGGATATTCATGTGAATCTATTAGCGTATGGATGCATGCATTTTTGTGACTGTGCCACTCACAGCCAGGCAAACTGTTTGGCGAGGTGGGCTGTGTGTGTGTGTGTGTGTGTGTGTATAGCAGGTGTGCCAGGCTGCCTTGCGCAGCTTGCTGCCCATCTGTGCTCCCGTCTGTGTGCCGCCTGCGCCCACGCTTTGCCAACAGCGCCGCACCACAGCAAGAAGACCCAGGAGAGGGGGATGCTGAGAGATGAGGGAGGGATGAGAGGAGGTGGGGGGGAGGGATGGAAGGAGGAGCAGAGACAGGAGGAGGAGGAGGGCAAAGGGGGATTACAAGGAGGGTAAGAAAGGGAAAGAGAAAGAAAGTGGGAGAGAGAATGAGGTGGAGGGTGAAGGGTCCAAAGAGTATACATGAACTTGCGGGGAATGGGCGGCGTACGATGCGGGGTTGCTGAGTGGAGGTTTTAGAAGGTTGGGGGTGGATCGTGGCTGGCTGGATGCCCATACATGCCCCCACTTCTTTATCGCGCTTCACTCCTTCCTGACCGGCCCTCCCTCCCTCTCCTGACTCTTCTTCCTCTCAGTCGACCACAATGTCTTGTCTTCATCAGTGCGGATTCCTGTGAACCTCTGGGACACTGCACTCTAGAATCAGTCCCTAAAATGTGATTTATGATGGGAGTTTTATTCGATCAAGATTAAATTCCAAAATCTAGCCATACATAAAGAGAAGAACTCCAATAAAAGCATTATGTTATGGAAAAACTCAAACCTTTTGATTAAAAAAAATATATATATATTTTCATGTCTGGACAAGAGAGCAGTACATATTTTACCACCAAAAACACTATTAAAAATAAATACATACATAATAAGCTGGAGTGCGCTGGAGTGCTGCTGGTATCCCTGTAACCCTAATGTTCTTGGAGGGATAAAATATTCATAAAGATTAAAATAATTCCAGATCCAGGCACTCAATTGGTTAACATTAATGTAAAAAGCCTTTACAGGATTCTACGTAAACTGTGGCCCGGTGGCCTGGGGCCACTACATGTCTGTGTCAGACCATCATCTGACGCAGGCCTGACCAAGCCAGTCCAGATTTCATAAATGAATATGATAAAAGCAACATATACTTGCTTTCTGAACATTCATCACTCAGTATTTTGAGTTTTATCCATGTAACTATATCAATCATCATTAATCATTTTACTCCACTTTTTTTTTTTTTTTTTTGCACGTCAGGTTAAATACTTCAATCAGAATCGGCTTGAACATGACAAAGAAATGTACATTGTTAATTATTCATTTAGATGTTATACTGCAAAAAAATGTATAAAGCAAGTATCGACACAAAAATAATATGGTATTATTTTATGATATATGAATTAATCTAAATATGGAATAATTACTGAAACTGCAGGACCAGAGCCATTTCAGGCATGGCCTGAATAAGGTTCAAGAAGGCTTGTCGTAGGAACGTGCTTTATCTTTTTAGGGCTGATACACACACACACACACACACACACACACACACACACACACACACACACACATACACACACACACACTCTCTCTCTCTCTCTCTCATTGCTGTGGCTCTTAAATACAGTTGGAGAACAAACATGTTATTATCATAATGAGAGCTGTTTGGCGCCTGCAGTTATATTTTCACAATCTCATTGGAGATTCTTGGATATTGCTCAAACCCACCCTTGGGAAACACCACAGTGGGGGGAACAAAACCTTTTGTGTCCATATCCTGGAAGCAAACACTTTTAATTGTATGTTTCATTTACATGGGGGTCAATCACTACGACCGCAATTCACTTGGAGCAAAGCGGGCTCATAATATCGGTTTGGCTGCGATAATCCCAAATATCCTTCCAAACAATCAAGTGGACAGAAAACCACAATGCGGTTGCGTTTCTGCTGGATTTCAATGTTTCTCAGACATCGATAAACATACAAATAATCCCTTGGCCGCACCGCAAGGAAAGCTGAGGAAACTCAAAAGCAGAGTATAGAGCTCATTGCTGCATTTAGATGACAAACTTTTTGGCTGTCAACCAAAGATAGATACAGTGCTCCCTCACTTTTTGCAGGTGATACGTTCCATGAGCCAACCCGATAGATACAATGCATGAATGTCACTTATGAAATGCAAAATGAAGGATAAATACTGGTGCAGTAAATCTTTGTCATGGAAATATAAAATGGCTGCTATGATTGCCGTTCTTCCAATTCCAAACTAGGAGCAGAAGTCACTGAAAGATGATGAAGAAGAAAAAGAATGGTCGTCATGGCAACTAGCTTCCGTTTTCCCAACAAGGATTGACAGTGCTAAAAGGCGCATTAAGCCGCCAGCATTGCACATTCGGCTAAAATGTGACATCAGATTCTGGTTCATGTAAGCCCTTTTAAACTAAAAAGAAAAACTTTAGCATTGTTATGGAGCAGACATTTCATCATCCGCAAGTCAAGCGAGCTCCACTCACATGAATTTATGAATGCAGCACATAATAAGCAATTTGTGCTTCCAATGTTTATAACCGATATCCAAAAGTCAAGATACAATATTATCATGTTATGAACTTCACAATAACATAATTGTCACAATATTGAGAGTAAGTTGGCGATAGATACTGTATAAAAATTCAGGCTATTGTTTAAAAAAAAAAGAAAAAAAGCTCATGATATTGACAAAGTAGAGCATTTCACAACAGCAGTGACAAGAAATAGGCTTCGTCCGGTCATTTTATTGGGATGTGTTTCTAGTGACTCATTGGCGCAAAGTATTATTGTCAATGGAGTTAATGCTGTGTTTGGCTGAAGCGGGAGAAAGGTCATGTTTTTGGACAGAGATGCACTGCTTTTAAAATTATAAGATGATGACAATGTCACGATATCGCCGTTATCGTTACATCTTTGACTGTTTACTTCCCTTGGACTGCCTATTTGAACAATGCTTTGAGTTTCCGAACAGCCTGAGTGAAGCAGTGCGCTCGGAACATATTGACAAATGCGCATATTATGAGAGAAGGGGGATTTGGGCAGTAATAAGCTATCATCTTCATGGTCTTGGTTTTTGTAAAATAACCCCCCCCCCCAAAAAAAAAAAAAAATCAACATTTTTTGACAAGTCAGACTCAGAAAAGAAGAAAAATAAGAAAATCCACAATAGATGTTCCGGTAACAAATGAAGAGCTTGTGATAGAATGAAGCCGCAATAACCAAACCGCAAAGTACTGTGAGCACACGTGTATGGAAAAAAATAAAATACATGCCCGACAGAAATTAAACAATAACTAAATGTTAGAACAAAAGTTACAGCTAGATAGCAAAGTGCTTTACCCCCAAAGAAGGGAAAGTCTGAGATTGATGGAACACCAAGCCACCGAAGGCAGTAGCCACAGAAATAAATGACGAGATGCTAAAAACAGCCATATTGCTGTCATTTCGGCATTTTAAGTTATTTGGTCCAATGAACTGAGTACTTACTAACTCAGAAGAATGCAATAAAATGCATTACAAACATGACCAAGGCTGCCAATATTTTCAGATGCCAAACAGCCATTGAGGAGGAATCGCAATTATAAGTCTTATTATCTTCATTATAACAATTACAAACAAAGTAAATCATGTTAGTCAGCATTTTATGGAGGGGGAGGGGCCTACATTGACTGCCGCATTGTCACGTCAAACATCGTAAACTCTAAGTAGTGTAGCATGAGAGCAAAGACCATAAAAAAGCACATCATATGGAAAAATAAAGAAAGCTATTTGAGTAAAATGTACACATCTAAAAAAGCTAGCGCTAGCCGAACTAACAATAATAATAATAATAATAATACATTTTATTTATAAGCGCATTTCAAAACACTTAAGGACACCTTACAATCAAAACAAGAAGAATAAAACCACAGATAAAATTCTAAATAATAAAAGAAGACATGAATTTAAACGAGTATGCGATTTTAAATAGGTGGGTTTTGAGAAGGTATTTGAATGTGGGAAGAGAATCAATATTTCGGATGTTGGGTGGGAGTGAGTTCCAGAGTTTGGGGGCAGAGTGGCTGAAGGCTCTGCACCCCATCGTGCTGAGACGGGCAGAGGGTACACAGAGGTGGAGGGACGATGAGGACCTGAGGGAACGTGAGGGAATGGAAATGTGAAGAAGGTCAGACAGATGGGGGGGGGGGGGTGGTGCAAGGTTGTGGATTGTTTTAAATATGTAGAGGAGTATTTTGAAGTTGATTCTCAGTTTGACAGTGTGGCAGTGGAGCTGTTGGAGGATGAGGGTGATGTGATGAAAGGAAGGGGTTCTCGTGATGATACGGGCTGAAGAATTTTGGACCAGTTGAAGTTTGCTGGATGAATTTGTGATGGACACCGAAAAGAAGCGAATTGCAATCGTCAATACGGGAGGTAACGAGTCTGGACAAGGATAGCAGCGGTGTGAGGGGTGAGAGAGGGACGGAGACGATTGATATTGCGTAGGTGGAAATATGCGGACCGGTTTATGTTATTAATGTGGGAGTGGAAAGATGTCGAGGATGACACCCAGGCTCTTGACTTGAAGGGAGAGGGACACAGTGGAGCTATCAATAGTGGGGAGAAACTGTTGGCTTTGTGTAGGGTGGATTTGGTACCGACAAGGAGGAGTTCTGTTTTATCGCTTTTAAGTTTGAGGAAGTTATGTGTGAACCAAGATTTAATTTCTGAGAGGCAGTGTGTGAGGGAGGAGGATGGGAGGGAGGCGTTGGGTTTGCTGGAGAAGTAGAGATGGGTGTCATCCGCAAAGCAATGAAAATGTATACCAAATTTACGGAAAATATTGCCAAGGAGGAGGAGGCAGATAATGAAGAGGAGGGGTCCCCGGACAGAACAACAAAACAAATCAAATTACATAGCTATTAAACATGACATAGTTTTCACATTGTTGGTAGCTTTTTGGCTCTCAATGAAACAGCGAAGCGAGAAATTTACATTTTGCACATACAAAATATTTTAACATGGCTTCTTTGGATTAACACGCTATTGATTTGAAGCAGCCTGCAGTCATCACCAGACTGCTGCTTTTGGCTCCCAAAGTCCCCCAGTATGCCTTGTTGCCTTCTGCAGCCAAAAAAGCCTACGGCACACTTTGGACATGTCACATATGTTTTCACCCTTGCAGCCCTTTTAGCCTCCGTTCACCTGGAAGCACCCACCATGGCCAAGTTCAGTTAGACCAATAAAAGCATTTAGCTGCAACATTCCCCAAAAAAGACAAAAAAAAAAAAAAAAAAAAAACAACAACGCGTTTCGTTCAGCATGGCAGGAGATTGTGACAGAAATTTTTACCGAGTCAATGGAGCCACAGGAAATCACTCTCGTGGAAACAGTAACATAGTTGGATTGATTGCAAACATAATAATGGCCTGAAATTCAAAGAGTCTGCATGTTCTCTCTGTGGCAGGTCATCTAATAAAATATGTTTGGCATGTATTATACCCACACAGATGGATAGACTGATAGAGACATGATGGATGGCTTCTCTAATTTATTCCTGACCTTCCTGGTCCTGATCAGAAGATTCTTGTTGATTTGATTGACCCAGGCAGGCAGCTTTGGGTTCCTTGAAAGTCGCTATCCTTATTATCATTATTATTATCCTTTGGCAAGCCGTGCAATTTCTCCGCGACATGACTGGATTATATTGCAGAGCATCAAATATGTGAGTGCATCCTGGAACATCCAGCAAAGGGTAAAAAAAAAATTTCTAAAATGGACCATATTTGATAATGGACAGGAAGTATATCTCCCACTCACACTCGGCACATCAACTCCGCAAACAAACACAGTGCTGCTCAGCCTCTGTCCAGCGGACGTCATCGCGAGTCATATGCTTTTCGGTACTATGTCACACCCATTGCAAACAGGACACACAAATGTGAATATTAGAGCAGCATAAACAAAGAAATGCCACTGGTATTTTCAGAGCACAAAAGTTTATACACTGTTGCACTTTTCTTGATTCATTTTCTAAAATAAAGAAACTATTGATGTTGCACTTTAGTAAAAAGAAAAGAAATTGCAACCAGATTTATCGCTCGCGAGTTAACATAATAAGCACCTCAATCACCTTCAAGTCAAGAGAAATTGAAATCTTAGTGGCATCATATTTATGCGAGCCACGGCTAGTTCACGAAGCTCTGAGCCCAAAGGTGTCATCAGAGTCCTGGCAAGCAGCCAGTTCTCCAAGATCAGTATTCAGAGTAGCAATTTGTTCATGTTGTTTAACTAACCGC
>CAAKHF010010283.1:9209-27364 GCA_901007745.1 Hippocampus kuda | reverse complement strand
TAAGAGAAATGTGAAACGTTGCATACTTCACATATTTGCCTATTTGCAGTTTTTTTTGGGGGGGGGGTGACTCACCTATTTGCTGTTTTTGTGCTCAGGCCAAAGGCAGGTGTTGGGGGGGAAAAAATACTGCTTTTGCTCCATATGGTGGCATCTTAATGCTAGGCAAGTAACTGTAGGAGGAGCTTTCAATTAGCCAGACCATAGTTTTGGCTAATTGAAAAAAAACGTGCTTGGATGCCATCTTGCGGCAAGTACGAGCAACTAAAAATATTTTTCTGTGGGCGTCAATTACTTGTGGATCTTGACGAGTAGTGACAGGGCTCGCTCATGGCGCAAACGATGAACCGCGATATAGCGGTGAAACTCCGAACGTATCAAGCAGATCAAAAAATGTCCGCAATTCATATCACAAAAGACCCATTTTCAACTACAAGCATCAAGTTTTCCCCTTCAACGTGGGACAGACCATCAAGCAGCATGTCGTCAAATGCCTGCAGCATCTGACACTTCCTACCCGAGAAGAAAAGTGCCAATAGTTTAGAATCGATATTTTGTGAGAACAGTCCTGGGAATTTTCTGACACACCTTATCAGTGTGTGTTTGTCGCCGCAATGAAAGCCACATCGCTGCTCGGGTCCTCGCACTTCCGTGCTCATGCATTAATAAGTACGTTAAAGGGCATATACTGCGCTGTTTTTGTTATCATACGGCAATATCATATAGCGCTTAATAGGAAGAGGAAACAGCACAGCACAGACGTGGCGGGCTCGACTCCAAGTCTTGTCACGTCGTGCCAATTTACAGCACTTTTACATGCCGGCTTAGCGCATCTGAAATATATTAACCTTTGAACCGCGTTACCGTGGCAACAACCACTTTTTCCTCCACATAAGCGCTCGGCGGAACAATGGCGGCGAGGTAATGACGTTCTCGCACAATGCCGACAAACACCTTTGTGGACAGAGGGATCACAAAGGAGGAGGACATTTAGCGGGGAACGAGATTGAGGAAAAAAAAAATGGAATCGGCATTGAGGATGGGACAAAAGGTCTCGCTGATGAAATTGTGTTCTGTTCCACTGCCCCAATAAACTCTGACATCAACAAGTGGAGCAGCCTTCTGCAACCTTTCGCATATGTCCGACTCAAAGTACAAAGCAACCGCCACAGTCCAGCACCGAGCATATTTGTGACTACTGTCAGTCGGACCGAACAGGAGGACATTAGTAAAATGTTACATAAAAAATAATAATAAAATTATAAGAACAAAAAATAAAAATGCTCTCAATCTCTTCATTTGGGTTTCAGGAGCTTTGCTGAAACTGTGGCGTAATATCCAACCCCAGAGAAAAACAAAATGGTGCAATCATGGAAAACAAAATTTTTCATGATTGCATTGTGTCCCACCGACTAAAAAATATATTTTTTAAAAAACAAATCCTGTCATTACAAGAGAAAATGGAGTGGAAAATGAGCACATTCTTTTCTCCGTGCGTTACTCACTTTTAGCAGCTTCATAACCGGGGCTGATGATTATAATTATGATTAAATATTCATATTTATTCTCGGCATTATTGTAGTGCTTTATTGTGTTTATTTTAACGGTCCTTGTTTTTAAATGGGCAATTTTTGCTTTGTATGCAGCTGTGGTTGTTTTTAGATTGCTCTACGAATAAACTTGAGTTCATATTTAAATTAAGTTTGCGTGCTCTGCATGTCCTAAAAAAAAACAAAACAAAAAAAAAAAAACGACAGCAACAACACAAACAGAGCCTTATTTTGTGGAGTTACACCCCGCCCCCCCCCCAAAAAAAAACAGTTCTGTGGATTCCCACCAAGTTGTAAAATTATTTCGATGCCGTAACAATGAAGCTTAACAAGTCATAGCCGTGATTGCAACTGTAGATTATGGCGATGCTCAAACTTAATTTATGATATCATATTGGGGCGAGTACCACTTGTGACGGGCCCTCTACTAAAAAATCTTTTCCATATGACGTCCCCTTTAAAACGTTGCCTGTTCGGTTTTAGGACGGCGACGTTGTTTCAGCAGCGAGCGTAATTGCACTAATCAGGAAATATGATTCTGTTATCCAACACCTTATCTGCTAGCACGTCAGATGGCCCGTACAGCGTGTGCTCTAATTTATACATTTATAAATCTGCAGATAAATGCGGGAACACTTTCCAGAGGCTGCGGGGAGGTAAGGCATTCAAGATGTTCTTGTGGAGCCCTTCCATGTCGGCGGCGTGTACAGAGCAAACGTACACCTTCCGTCGGCCCGAATGAGAAGCCGCGGCTCAGATGAGGACACGGCGGCGGGCATGTTAGATAAGGTGGTTATTTCATACCGCGTCTGATGGCTGTCGAGTCTCAAAATATCAAACGCCTTGACGTGAGGTGCAGGCATTATCGTAAAAGGGTTCGTCAAGGCCAGAAAGAGATAATTGTGATTATTATTTTATCCATAGTTGGCCCC
Source organism: Hippocampus kuda (assembly GCA_901007745.1). Classification (NCBI taxonomy): domain Eukaryota; kingdom Metazoa; phylum Chordata; class Actinopteri; order Syngnathiformes; family Syngnathidae; genus Hippocampus; species Hippocampus kuda. The sequence goes on along the minus strand of CAAKHF010010283.1, from coordinate 24,882 downwards.
GTCCTACTCCAGATGCGTTGTAATGACATCTGCGCCCCGATGTCGGGTTTGAGGCTCCAAATACAGCACATGGTACTGTCTGCTTTTTTTTTTTTTGGGGGGAGGGGGGTGAACCACAAAAACATGGCACAATTGTCGAAGAGGAAGCAGACTGGCGCAAAGACAGGAAGAGGAAGTAGGAAGTAATCTAGCCCCTCGTTTACTGACTGCACCCGGATTTTTTAAAGTCCTCAGATTTCAACCTCTCAAATGTGAATACTTTTTTGTTTTTTTTGTTTTTTTTTGTTTAATACGACATTAACACAAACGACTCATTGTCCTTGGGTTTGAAGAGAAATGACATCCATGGCCACGTGACAAAGTGGATCACACCCAAATCCTCACAGGCACCTTCGCCAGTCCATCAGGCTCCGCCTCTTAAATGCTGTGGCGTGTACACTACTATACGATTATGATATCGATTTTGTCAATCACTTTGTTCTCCATTCTCCATTTAATAATAATGCAATTTTTCATGTTTTGATTTTGTTTGTTTTCTTCTTCCGCCTCTGTTTTGGCCTCCCCCGTTTTCGTAGTTTTTACTTTTTTAATGCCCGGATGTAACCAGGTGTCCTAACACTTCAGTTCATATAGCGTACCTGTTATGTCACTGTTTACCGGCAAGCAGCTGTACGTCCTTATCATTTGCCAATTAGGCCCAGACATGTACTTTATCACCCTGCTGATTATTCCAATTACACCTTCACGGGCATGACAAGCTGCTTGCTGTAATCAGGCACTGCGCTTGAAAGGCACGCGTGTGCTCAGGTTTTCTTCCACGGGTTGACTGTAGCTCAGAACACAGGCGGGGAAACGCGTTCGACTCTAGCTTGGACATTTAGAGTCAACTGGAGCAGAGTGCAGCAGTGTACGACTACTTCACTCCTCACATCTACAAAACCAGGAACTCAAAAATCGAAATTGCTTGTATTGCCAAGTGCGGCATCATTCTGGTTGGTAGCATACTCAATATTGCTCTATGCCACTGTGTAGCGACATCAACACAACAGGACGCCAGAATCACGTTTAACTGCTAATTTAATAATGCCACAAAAAACAACAACAAAAAACGAATTTACAACACTTGCATTGACTGAAACGATCCGCAGCCGTTAATACTTCAAAAAAAGCAAAAGCCCTTTATTGCAAATGTCTCGGACTCATGAGTGATGCAAAAAAAAAAAATATATATATATATATATATATATATATATATATATATATATATATATATATATATATATATATATATATATATATATATACACACACACACAAATATGAGCTAAACTGTGTGAAGGTTAATCTGAAGACAAATTTCCTTGGATGGCTGACCAGTTCCCTCTGCACAGAAGCTTTACAACAGCCCATTTTAGCAAATTGGCACAGAATAGCCACATTATCCACCCAAAAGCCAGCATCTCTTATCACAAGCACTGTTTGTGCCATTTTTCCAGGATTCCAATGTTTTCATGTGATAAATTCAAAAGCAGATTCGGATTGACGTGCATTCACTCACCATTTGGTGGTTCAGGCGAGGACGTGTGCAACCGGGTCATGGATGCTGCTTGGGTTGATGAGTTGATAATAGACGACGAACTCGACAGATCTTTCCAGCTTGAAAATAGTCCAAAAATGTCAACACTGCATTAAAATTATGCTTTGTTAAAAGGGGTCAAAAATCATCAATATTGTGTTACAATTATGCTTTGTTGAAACCTTATTAAGAGACACACGCATTTTTGACTTGCACACCACTCAAATTTCCGGCAGTGAGGCGGCCATCTTACTTTATTTTAACCCTTGACCCTTGCTAGGAGCGCATACGTCTAGGTGCAGTAGCCATATTTGGCCAATGGAGGACATACCAATTTCTTTTTATGCACTTTTTCAACTTTACACCATCACCGATCACACATAAACATCACATATAAACATAACATTTGTGCAAAACACTTCGCATTCATCCCTTCATGTTGATTTGATTAACTTAAATGACAGAGGAACGGTGTCGTGGTCGCTGGTGCTTGAGCAAGTGTTTAGTCGGATTCTTCTGCCATCTAGTGGCAACGTGTGGAGCTGCCGCTGGGACTCTGATCCTCGTGTTGAAGCGCCAGCTGGACGTTTTCCCCACACGACGACATCTTGACATCTCTTACGCAAATCCCCTCGGCGACTTCAAGTGTATCTCAAATCAATTTCGTCTTAAATTTCATTTTCATCTGCAGCACCACAACCACATTAGCGCTTCAATCCTGCTTGGATCTGGAAGACGGCTTGAGTTGATTTGACTAAGCTTAAAAGTTTTTTAAAAAAAGTATTATTCTGTAAGTACAAGGATATACAATAATCCATGTACGTGTTTTAAAAAGGAAATAAAAATTAGATGGTAAATCCAAATGGGAGAATAACCAGGAGGAAATAAAACACAGACGCTGGCATGTGCTGGCATCTGGTGGTTAAGATTGGTACTACAACACTTTTCAAAGTGATTTCTCTCATATTGTTGTCCTTACAACTTTCCTTCTACCCTTAACAGTGCCACTTTACATTAGAAAACAGCCACAATACGTTATATACTTTGTTTATTGCGTACACTGATCGAGATTGACGATGACAAAAAAAAGGCTCAATGTCCGAGTGGTTTTATTTAGAATAAGAAAAACTGACAAGAGTCAAATCTCCATGCGGAGTGACAGGCAGAGCAACGTGGGGAACGGTGCACAAATATTTGTCATGTCATGAATGTCCTGTAGATGTTTTTTTTTTTTTGCAGTGTGGTGACGTATGGTCGAATGTAATCCAGGGTAACGTGTAGCATTATGCAATGCGGTGCAGTGTTGTGTAATGTTTTGTGATATGTAATATAACACAGAGAAACCTTGTTTCATACTTTTGCCATGTAGCGTGAAGTGTAGCGTAGCGTGGTGCGGTTTGTTGTTTTGTAATGTCACGTGGGGCGGTTTTGCGTCACATTTGGTAATATGTAACGTACTGCAGCGCTGTGTCATGTGCGATAAAGTGTCGTCGAGTGTCATGCAGTGTGATTGCATTATGCAATGTGTGTATTATGCAATTTAACGCGTAATGTGAGGGGGTGCGGTGTCCAAATAATGGGGTGTAATCTATTGTAACGTAAAGTACTGTCATGTCATGTTTTGCTGTTTTGTGATGTTGTGTCGTGTCGTTTGGCGTGTAGCGTTGTCAGGGAATGTCGTGCAAAAGTGTGGAATGCAGTTGCGGGATTGGCGCACGTGCGTGTGACGTTTGCGGACACGAGCAGCACGCACTCGAACGTACGGTACAAATTCACACGCGTGGCTAACTCTGTACACGCGCACACGCACAAACAGAGGCTGTGTGGACATGCAGCTACCGCACTTAAGTTACACAAAAAGAATCCAATTATGTACACGTGGTCGGTTGTCACGGGATTGACAGCTGGGGGCGGGGCGTCACAGGAGGCTCCCCCCCTTTTTTTTTTTAACCTCAGGTCTGCGTGACCGCCCCCATTAAACTTCATTGTCCAACCCTAACTTGATAGTCTTCACCTTCATTGTCCCACCGAAGCGTACATCAACAGAAGAATCGTAATCAAATTCCACGCGATTTCACAAAGCATCGGAAGAACAAACATGACAAAAAAGGCGATCAGTGCCGATTAAAAACAGTAACTTTACACTTTTAAAAAAAATGCAGACTGTTGGGAATTCCTGTTGTGGGATTGTGTACATGTGAGCACAACACCTCAGATTCTCTCTCTTTTGCTCTCTCTCACAAACGCACACACACAAATCATATATGTATATATAAACCCCATCAATGACATCATCAATTGACTCCGACTCGATTTTACATCTCATTCAATTGGTTTTGGAGACATACAGTGGTGCTTTGAAATACGAGTGGCGAGTTTTTTTTTTTTGTTCCTCGACTTGCCAGCCAAACATTTGAGATACAAGCGCAGCATGACAGCCGTGAACGCAACTCACTTCTCAACAAAACAAGCAGCATTTGAGCAGCACGTGAATGCATCTTCAGAAAAGAGGCTGTCAGGTTGTTGTTCAGTTTTTCAAAAGCTCAATTTTTGAATTGTTTTTACGTGACAACCGGCTAAGTTTGAAAAAAAAAATCATCAATGAAGTCATCAATTGACTCCGACCCAATTTTGTGTAGGCGGTTTTCATGGACCAACTTGCTGATTTTCATCCCACTTTTTTTTTTTTTTTTTTTTTAAAGGTTCTACATGTGAACAACAACAACACACAAGCTGATCAATAGCAACAGGCGCGGCCAAGACCATCATGTGTGTTTTGTTGGCGTACAAGAAAAGCAATTTTGCACACAACAGCCTTTGCCCGTGCCCTGTCAAATTGGCGAACACAAAAGAGATTTTCGCGACAACAAAAGCATTTGCGGGGCTACAACACAATACGAGGGAACAGGCAGGTGGTGGCAAGCGGATGAGGATGAAAAGGAAAGCGGCGGCGTGAAGGGGGACGCTTCGCTTGAATGTCCTCATTCAAATACAAACGCAGTGGCCGCCTTGAGATAAGAATGTGCCGACTTGTTTGAGTTTTATGACATGAGCAGAACTCAACTCGGGGTTTTTTTTTTTTTTTGCGTTGACTTGTGGGCAAAAATGTATTCACTTGACAAGAAAGAGCATTTTGTCAAATAGTGAACAATACTTGGGGGGTGGGGGTCGTTTCCAGCTGTTGATCGTTACCGCCACTCTTATGTTTAAAACTAAAATGGACTTAAACGATGCATTTCAGAACATCGTAGATGCTGGCGAGCGTCACGGCTCCCTTGTTGACTGGGATTGGTCATGTGACGTTTGTAATGCGAGCCCGAGGGCACTTTGACATCAATTTTAGTCGACACCAGAGACAAAAAAAAAGTGCCCTGAGATGGACGCCTTGAGTTTCCCTTTATTTGGAGCAGTGCTAGCCGCCAGGTTGCACATGCCCAAAACTGCCTTTTTTCTTTTTATGTACTCATTCAAAATAGGATTGGCAAGGAAAGTCTCCAAAGCAAAAATGAGAAACAGGTAGAGTCACAGAAAAGAGCGCTGCACGGGATTTATTTTCTTGATTGCTTTTCAGTGTCGAAACAAAATTCCAACATGCAAGTGGCCCCTTTCCGTGCGTGCGCGTTTTTATGTGACTGGTGTGCGACGGGCGCTTCTCGAACGTTGGCGCGGGTCATTCTCGAGGCAGGGAGTTGCGACGTGTCCGTGGTGATTTTCTCGGGCTCGTCAGACCACGGCAGCGTACTGGAGCTAATCAGGCATGTTTAGCGGGACACGGGTAGCCGAGCACGCCTCGTTCCCACTCGGGCCGCGCTGGCGCGGGGGAGAGCCGAGCGCTCCGACGCTAATGACCTGCTTCGAGCGCTAATGCCGCGACTTCAACATGGTGGCCCCGCGTGACCTCCTCCTCATCATCGTCTTCGTCTGCCCTTGCTTTCATCCTTCTGAGACGGCGCCGTCGGCTATTTGCTGCGCCGCTCTCGAGACACCCCGCTACTCGAGGAAAATGGTCTTTGGCGTTCAAAGAGAGGGAAGAACTTTGAAAATTTAAAGAACAGAAAAATCATTTTTAAAAAATGGATATTCATGGTTTGTTCAAAAGGTTGTCTAGTGTTGGGATACTTTGTGATTGGCACGTTATTTTTTGAATAAAGCAAATCATGTGTGTACTTGGTACTTCATAGGACCTGTTAAATGGATTTGTTCGTTGTCTTTGGCACACAATATCTAGAGACAGTCTGCATTAAAATACTGTAGATAGAAATTTTTTTCAAGGAAAATAGTTTTCTTAAAAAAATACATATAAAATCACGGTTTGTTCCATGGGTTGACTTTTTGCACGTTATTGCAGTCATTCTTCTTGCGAAATAATCGACTACATTTTTAAATCAGAGGTGTCGTAAAGTAAACACTCCGAGATGACTTTTTCTTTTTGTGCTGATTCAGGATCCGCCCTTGTTTTTTTTTCTGTCCCACATCAGGTTTGCATAGTAATACTAATTATGATACATCAAAATATTCATGTAATATGTAATTTTTTGAGTTGGCCGTAACAAGTTTAGCTATATATATATATATATATATATATATATATATATATATATATATATATATATATATATATATATATATATATATATATATATATATATATATATATATATATATATATATAGTAATATTTAATAGTTTCAGCATCACTGTGGGATTAAAAAAAAAATGAAACGTAATGGCAATAGATGGCCACATATTGCTCAAGCTTTTATAGGTTAAGCTTAAAAACAAACAAACAAACAAAAGAAGAAAAATACCTGAAAACCCTGATGGGCTTGACAAAAGGCATTTTTGAAAATGAGAGTCAAAAATACATTTTGGGACACAAATCCATTTCTGACTCAAATTTGCTGTCCCCCACCCAGGGATCTGCTCCCGCTCAATCCCAACGCCGATGAAACAACTTCCATCACTACCCCCAAAATATACGAATGAAAGTTGCCAGATCTACAGGAGGCATCCGCTTTTTCGAATGATCCAACATTTCTAATTGTTTACGAGCGCTTCGTAGGATGCACCATTCGTTTACCTCTACGGATCGATAGCAAGGCACGACTAGGGTGTCAGCTGGGACGTTGCACAACATCAATGACTCGGAAATGGGGTTAGAACACAAAAGCGGGGGAGATAAAGGAATCGTGTCGATCAGAGCCTCGCTCCGCATGTGCGCCGTAATAATGGGCACGCAAACAAAGGAACGGACATCATGCACCGTCGCGACCTAGATTAACCGATCGGCCTCCAGAGAAGCAAGAAAAGATGGGAGCCAGACGAAAAAAAAAACAAACAAAAACTCAAAAAAATAAACCCATCAGGGAGTGCGGTGAGAGCCTCCAGACCCAAACAGAGTAGCCATCTGTCGTCTGCATGCCTCCTTTGTTACGAGCGCAAGCTGAGTGACGAAGCCCCAAGGGATGACGGCAAGCAGTGCGACGGCAAGTCCTCGCAAGCCACTGCAGCCACACGTTGGTTACCCGATTTATTCCACCTCTGAGTGATCTTGAAACAGAGAATTTAATGACTTAACGTATGAATGTGTGCACACTGCTCCAGACGTTTTTTTGTGAGTTGGCCGTAACAAGTTTAGCTACCCAAACAGTCGGGACAAAAAACAATGCCGACGTCATCGTGGACCAGCGGCCATGTTAGGATTTTTTTTTTTTTTTTGTAGGATGAATTTAAAATCAGATTATTTTACAAAACCAATAATACGTAATCCCATACGAGAGTGCTTCAGACGAGAGACTGAAAATACCGATTACTTGCCCTAACGCGAAGTGAAGCCACTGGCGGCCATTTTGCGATGCCACTAGCGAAGCTCACCGAACTTGAATACTTTTGATTTCTCCGCAGCGTTTTCACGTGATTTTCTCTCTCCGTGAGAAAAATGCCAAAGTGTGTTGTGCACGGTTGTACCAATAAATCTGAGCTACTAAGCGCTACTGGTAAGGATGCGCTTATAAATGTTGTCTTTTAAGGCATATCTCCGAGTGCTATTCAAAGATTTGTCTGCATGATGTCAAAACCATGAACTATGAAATGCTCTTGCTTTAGCCGCGCGGGGCCAGTTGTTCGTCAGTTCTATATAAATCCATGCCGGGTAGCGGCAATGCACCATTCAGCTCGTTTGTCAATCGCCAATAGACCCCACGGAGGAAGAACAAGGACATTTCATTCGGTACATTGTTGGTTTACGCTCGCATTTTCCGTGTGTTTTGGTTCCAGTAGGTCAAGAGGAAATGTTGTTTGTGTGTGTTTTTATACATGACAATACTGTTGAGTGCATTTTTCCATATGGAAAAAACAAAACAAAACAAAAGAGCTTTGGGCGGGATGGAAAGGATTCATTGTGTTTGAATTCGTTTCAAAAGGGAAAAAAAAATGATTTGAGAACATGGTCGCAGAGTCAATCACTCATATCTCAAGGCACCACTGTTGTTTTAAGTTTTATGGGCCGGCGTGGCTTTTTCAGAAATTCCCTTGGCAGATTAGATACTAGACACGGCAACACAGAGGCCGAAATCTGAGTGGGTAAAATCCACCTGCGCGTACCAGAAGCCGTTCGGCGAAGAGAAACGCAATCAAATGAAGAGACGAGACGGAAGGGGAATTCATTGAACCAATTTCATGGAACAGATATTAGGTTGCAAATGGAGATCAGTGCTTCAGATATTGTTGGGGCCACCGCTGGCTGGGCTACGTCCTGTCTTATCTCCCAAGACGGATGGATCGGCTTGCCCGTCCTCATTGATATTCCGGGAGTCGCGCTCGCTGACTCTTAACGGCTATTTGTTAGCGCACAAAGAAGCTCAGTGTTGGCAACGAGCGGCCTGAATGGAGCTCCCGAGCAGCTCGAGTCAGACGGCACCGGACGGCCGCGGCTCACGTTCACGAGGCTGAAGGTCGGGTCAGACGAGACGCGGCGGGGGAAAGGAGGCTTTGTCCGTTTTTTGGGAAACCGAGATTGGAAAAATCTTTTTTTTGTTTTATTTTTGCTCATTCTTGCTCTCCTTGGCGCATTTGAAGCTTTTCAATGGGCATGACATGCTCACCCGGATGGCTCATAGCGAGGGGGCGCAATGTTCACCTCTTCCCTGGGAGGGGCATAATCAAAACAGATCATTCCATGAATCGATTGCCAAAAGAATTCATTTGGTGGAAAAATTGTTGATGACCGATGTCTCGAAATAAAGACGGCATCGCCGATTCGCTCGACGCTATTGCGCAGTCTAAATAGCAAAGGAAGTTGAGCTGCACCCGTAACTTTGGCACTAGGACTGCTTCTACATTGCTGACATGGAAGCGGGAGTTCAGAACATGCAGCAAGCGAGTCGGGATTGAATTGTTGATTTTCTCCCTCGCCGATGTCGCCGAACGTCCCTCCTTCATTTGAAACGTCAGAGGGTACTCGCATGCCACTCACATGTAAACACAACGTCAACTAATCGAAGACGCCAACTCGCTACGTGCGCTTCAGCGTAACACTGTCGGGTTTTGGCGTGATTACGGCCGACATTCACCGTTCATTTTCAAAATAAAGAAAATGCTGATCATCCGCCGCTCGCCCCGATTTTCTCTTTTCTGCGTTCCGCGGATTGCCCGGCAGCTAGCGTTAGCATGTGCCCGGTCACATGGCCGTTCAAAGACTTGCATCATTTGCGAGTGACCGTGTTGCCAGTCTCGTAAAATATTCCAAACGTTTGAGGCCCGCTGCTTGTTTGCTGCTCGGAACCACCAAGCGCCGCTTTCGGTGGGGAGTTGCCGATTCACTGACTTCAAGCTTCAAACGCGTTTGGGGAGCGGTAAAGTTGGCGCCTCATCGGTTCAACGCCGAAAACATTTACACACACACACAAACACACTGGCGTACACAAACACACGCACGCTTCCCGTATTCCACAGCGACAATAGCCAAAGAGGGGCAAGAAAAGCACGAAAACCACAAACTAAAATATACACGGTGGTGAAGGGAGGCATCCCCAATTGTGCCTCTGCAAGTCCAAACTGTCCATCATTGTCTCCACGCTGTCGTTTTGCCCCGAGATTCCGCTTCCTTGAGCACCCCGACTCCTCACCACAACTGCGTCCGACGCTCCGCCGGTTGTCACGCCGGCGGAGCGAGAATTGCGTCAAACAGCGGAGGAAAGGGCACCTTTGAGTTCGGGTGTCCCTTTTGCTTCGCTTCTCTCTCTTCAGTCAGCTGAATGACATCAGAACGTTGAATGACGCTGAGAAAGGGCAGGCAGGGAAAGTAAGGGGTGGTTGTGGTTGTAGAAGGGGGAGGGGGGGGCGGAGTAGTTTCTTCCAGGTGCCGGAGGGAACGGGTCGGTCAGAGAGCTTTCAGTTCCCTCACTGGCCACTAGGGGTTCGCTCGCTCTTTACGAGAAGGTGGCTGTAGTCGGCCAGCTGTCCGAGCCCCCCTCGATGGCCGTGCATTTCCGGCCGGATGAGCCCCTGGCGCTGGGGGTGGTACGACACGCCATTGTTGCCGTTGTAGTTGAGCGCCTCGTGGCTCCAGCGAGGCTCCCCGTAGTCCATGTGGGGAGTGGGCGCCGAGACCACCCGCCGCCGGTCTGGAGACTCCTGCGGTGTGCTCGGGTAGATGTAGTCCCCCGCCGAGCTCCTCAGGGCGCCCGCCGGACGGCCGCCGTTCCCGCCCCGCTGGGCAGAAAGGATCAGGTAGCGCTGGCGCTCGGCATGCGGGGGCAACAGAACCTCGCCCGGCTCGTCGATCCGGACCATCCCGCCGCCGCCTCCGCCGCCTCCGCCTCCCTGCAGGAACTTGGAGCTCAGGTAGATGACCGAGTTGTTGGGGCAAGGGGACCCGAGGGCCGTGAGGAAGGTCTGGCTCGGGTCCCAGTCAGCGTCGGGCAGACGCATGACTCGTTTCTGCTGCAGCGGCGTCTGCTCGGGGGTGGGCAGCAAACCGGGATCCATGTCTCCTTTGGGCCATCCGTTGGCTGTGACGAACGGGTTGTCCACCTGAGAGTCGCGCCGCTCGCCGCCGCTGGTCCTGGTCACGCTCATCACCGAGCCGCTGCGGCCGGGCCCGAGCATGCTTTGCTCCTTGTCGCTCTTGCGGCGGGCCCCTTTGGCGCCGGCTCCTCGGCCGTGGCGGTGGCGGTGACTCATGATCCAACAGACGGCGAGACCGGAGAAGAGCGCGCCCGTGGCGAAAGCCGAAACCGCCGACACCACCAGCAGGTTGACCGACACCAGTCCGTCTGGCTCCTTGATGAACGTCTCTTTCAGTAATCCTGGTCGCAGGGGAGAAACAGAAAAGCGGATCAGACGACGGTCGCCACCATCTGAACTCGGTGGTGCGAAGTCAATGAGGTCAGCCACGCTGGGATCCTGTTTGGTCAGGAATCGTTGAATTCTCTTCCCGCCAAGGGTGCGCTGGTTAATGACTTTCATTACATAAAGTGGAGAGTGATTTTAATAGCGCCTATAAAGCGCGGCCCTGATTGAGAGCGGCTCTTTACATTAGCACGTCTCACAACATTAGCTTTATCGGGAAGAAACAATTGTGGCATTTGCTGTTTTCACTCTGCTGGCGTGATATTGCATGTGAGCGCTCTAACGTTGGTTCTTTTTATAGATACGTGGCATTTCCTAGCTTGAGAAAATCATGACGAATCGCAGATACGAATGAAGCGGCGATGTAAAGGAAGATGTCAGAGATCAATTAAGGAAATGCCCGAAGACAAAACGCGAGTCATGGGACTGACAACAACAAACACAACAAGGATGCGGCGGCCCCCAGGGAGCCAAAACGAGAATTCCGGGCCAGGGATATTCCAACGCACGAGGCCGCAGACAAACAGGCTCGTTGCTGTTCGCTCATCAGATGAATCGAGGCAAACGGCGCTCACGGGCAGTTAGAAAAAACTCTTCTCGAGTCCTCGTCTTCTATTGGACACACGAGTCGATCGGATTCACTGATGGGCGGTTCACGCCCTGGCGAGAAAGTCGCGCGGTCTTTATCGACTGGAACTTGAATGAATCGATTGGAACTTGCTGGTCAATCAATGTCCTCTTCGGCTTTAATTAAGTCCAGCGACGCCGCACGTGGCCATTATGTGTGACGCGCGCGCTTCAGTCCAGCTCATCGAGCGAATCCAGCTAGCGTGTCGTTAGCTTGATTTTGCCTCCAGCGAATATTTGATGATTTCGTTTTTTTTTTGTTTGGCTCGAGGTTGGTTCCATGATGTGGTCCACGACATTCTGAAATATCTGCCTCAAAAGTACATTCTAAAAGAAAAGTTACCGATCCACAGCCAAGAACTCAATGAGCAAAGTCGCTGCTTTCCCTGAAGGGGAAAGTTGCGACGGCAACAGGTTCCACCCCTTCGCCCGGCGCTCGCTGATTAAAACCAAATAGAAGCCGCCGGCGTGACGTATTCCGCGCTGCTCGCCTCGTCAGACAATAACAAGACCGGAGGAAAATTTTGCTGGGGAAGGTAGAGAGGAAAAAGATGATCCTCTTTGTTCGCCGTTAATCCTCTCGCTGCATCGCCTCCATTAGCTAGCGTGGCTTTGATCAGCAGCGTGACGGCGCTAATGGCCTAGAATATCCAAAGAAACTTTAACTCGGGTACAATTTCAAACCAATCCTCCAGCCCCCAAATATATTTTTACAGAGCAAAGGTGACAGCTGTGCTCAAGTTTATAGGGGATGGGAATTTATTCCTCGGCGCGCACCCTACGATCGAGTCACGCGAGCGGCAAATTAATGAAAAGGCCCACAAGCGTTGGTTGTTTCAATTTGCAACTGATGAGGACGGATGAGTGCTTGGCAATTGTCGACAATTTGATCACTGGATGAAGAGATGATCCGCAATCTGTAAATCGGAAGCTTGCGTGGAATTGATTACCCATTTCATAGATTTTTTTTTTGGCCACTTTTCTGTTGAAATGTGCCCATTAGACTCACCTATGTGAATAAAATGAATTGCTGGCAAATATTAGCTTGCGCCAGCCACAAAAAAAGCCAACGGAAAAGCAAAACACATGATGATAGTTTGCACTGCTGTTGGGTGGCAGCTGTTGAATTCGATTTTTTTGGACAATCGCATATTCTACTGAATCACCCATCAGTTCATACAAAAATATTTTTGTGCATCTACTTGCACTGTTTGCCATGGGTGGTCCGCTGATATATGGTTTGAACTACAAATTTTGTGTGGCTTTTGAGGCATATTTCCAGCAGGAGTTGACCATTGAATTGAAGCAAAACAAAATGTGGAAAAAAAATTGTCTGTAAATTTACATTCTTTATAATTGTGTAAATTGTGTAACTATGGTATGTTTTACAATACTATAGACTGCCATGAACATGTTTTTGTGAGGTGGCTGGAACGGATTAAGAGCCTTTCCATTCTTTTCAATGGGGAAAGATGATCTGGAACAAACCAAACTTCATCTCAAGGCACCACTGCATTTAAAAAGTGCTTTGATAATCAACCCACTTGGTTGCTTTTGTTATTTCCCCTTTTCCACAAACCTTGTTTCACATGCGCTCAACGCCCTCATTGCTGCGAATGAAATGAATTCTGGCGCATCGTTCCCAAGATAAGCTCATTCAAAGTTCGGCGGAAAGTGAGCCCTTGTTGGTAATAATCTGCCTTTTGTAACGAGAACCGGTACGATTGGCCCAAATTAACAGTCAATGCATTCATGACGGCAAAAATGGAGTCTCAGCGAGGGGGGGGGGGGGGGGCTCCCAACACGGCGGCGAGGGGCATCAAAGACCACTGGAAACCAATTTCCCTTCCACTGAAATGCTGCGGAACTGCCTCCGGGAGCCATCCATTTAGAAGAGACGCCTTTGCTTGAAAGTGAAGCCTCTGGGAGATGCCCAGCGCGGAGCAATTTTGCCCATTTGCAAGCAGATGAATAAACGGAAGGAGTTTTTTCCAATACCAATCTTAACATCCAGTCAAATCCGTAGTATTAAATGTGATTGCGCAATAGCAGTCATTTATTTTGAAATATAGGACCGATATGTTCCACAAAAAAAAAAGTTCAAAAGCTAATGTGATATACAGTTTCGCCGGATTTAAAGTCGCACGCATTCACAGTCACAGATACGGAGAGCATAAAGATATAAAGATGCATCCATCAGCATAAGTAAATCGCTGATGGATGGCGGGCATCGGCTTGGGCCAGCGTGGAAAATACTACATCATTCCCCGTCAAATATTGATTTTCTCTACGCTTCCAACATCATAAGCGCACTTTTTGACATTTTTATACCTGCCGTCAACACAGCAAAACGACCACTGAAAACATGCTTTATGTATCTTTAACGATTACTGTCAGAAGTGTCCAAGGGCGGATTTCTTCTTCCCCATTTAGAGCGCAACCGTCGCGCTCATTTTGATTACGGCAGAGCAAACGCACTCACGGGCCCATCAAAACAAGTCGTTACTTTGCTTTAACGCGGGGGAAAGTGACTTTTTAATTGCTTGTTGTTCCTGGAGTGTCCGCCCACACATCAAGTGTGAAATTACAAAAACCCAGTCCATTTTTTTTTTTTTGGTGGTGAGACCTGCCTGTCATGAAAAAAAAAAATAACGTGTTGTCAGCAACCCATTCAGGTTTGGGGTCATTGAATAAAAAGTTACCGCTAATGCACTTAAAAATCTTGATTGGGTAATATATCTGCTTATTGAAATTTTCTTACTGGTTATGGGCATCTTTATCCGAAAATTGTATTGGGTTCTGTCGTGTGATGATACTAGTTCAGACATCCGCGGGAGTTTTTTAGGCTCGCGATGTTTACTTGTCAAATTTTCCTCTTGTATCGTCAGATAACGCTGGTCAATGGCAAATTTTCATCACAGACGGATTTCTGTCTCCCTTTTTGTGTTTGTGATGCTGATTTAAAATATGTCTTTACTTTTTTTTTTCCCTCGCCCATCTGGCTCCTTCATTTTGTTGTTTTTTTTAAGTTTGAAAAAAAAAAAAACAAGGGCAGATCCGAAAAAATAATCTCAAAAAAGCTGACATGCGTCTCTAATGAAATAAATGGGTAAAAATTTACTGACGAGTATAATTTGCTTAAATCAAGTCATATTTCCTTCATTTCACCCCAGCCTCATTTTTTTAAACTGATTTTCCATTGTGTCTCCTTAAAAAAAATAAAGAATATGAAACCTGGAAGAATATTTATGTAATATGAGACAAGGCTCATGCTAGTTAAAAAAAAAAAAATCTCACATTTTCAAATCATTTTTCCTCATGAATGAAATGAAATGATGAAAATGCCACTTCACCTTTTGCAGGTGGGTGTGGAACGCAAACAAATCGCGATTTAGCAAAACACAGTTTGCTTTACAAAGACAGACGTGACATCGGCATCATCTGATTGGTGCTTCGAGGCCACGCCGGTGCTTAAAAGTCAAGTCTGCAGTATAATCGCTCTCCCAACACTTGTTTTCTTTTTTAATGAGCGTGAATGATGTCGCTGTTATGCAGTGTGATTAAAAAAAAAAAAAAAAAAAACAAACAGGGTGAGGAAAACCTTTTTTTGGCTTGCTCCTCCGCAATCACACGATTACAGACTGAGCATTGCCTTTCGATCATAAATTATCCAGTACACGCCGAGTTTATTCTCCGTGTCCTGTCTGCTTATCAGGACCCTTTTTGAAATATTAATCACGGGGATCACAGGTGACTGCATTTAGTCCACGCGGTCAATCTTCCAGAGGTGCGCATGATGAATGTTTCAGCGACTGAGGGGGTCCACATTTCAGCTGCTCAGTCATTGATAACGGAAACGAAAAATGACGGAGTCACACGATACGATACGATGATCACCCTCCAGTGATAGTGTGCTTATGGATCCACGCTGTTGTAGGTCAACATTACCATTCAAAAAAATTACGAACGATGCCTTACCTCACAGGAGTGTCATATAGGGCAGAAGAAGTTATCCAATTGAAATTGACGTCGCAGCTGCTACACTGCGACATCGATGTTTTCAAGTTGCGATTTTGGTAAAAACAAAACAAACAAACAAACAACCCCCCCCCCCCCCCC
>CAAKHF010010281.1:27286-48339 GCA_901007745.1 Hippocampus kuda | reverse complement strand
AGGGGGACTGCCCCACGAGATAAGCAGGCGAGAACAAAATGAGTCCGCGCGGCATGAGAGACCGACGACAGGCTCTCGATTGAGGAGGCTGACGGAAGTCTTCGCCGCGTCTAACCTGATTAGGGCCAGTCGAGGCTGGGAGGGAACGTTGGAAAAAAAAAAAAAAAAAGCAGGAATTACAACAGGCCACTTGATGAAAGAAGCCTCTTCAATCTGGGAGCTAGAATTAGAGCGGCAGAAACAGCGGAGAGGAAGCCACAAAACCACAGTAAGTAAATTAGGAGGCTGCGGCTGGAAAACTGGATCGTGAAAGCCATGGGTGGGGGGGGCGGAATTTGGCGCTCTCCGGAGTGCTTTCTACGCTTTACCTTAATGAATTGATTTCCTGTCTTAGCGATGTTTGCATTTCATCACTCCCCATGACATCACCTCTCCTCTTTTTTTTTCTTCTTCTGTGCCCCTGTTGATTTGGCAAAGTGCTACAAAGAAAGGAATAAATCTAAATTAACTGCTAATTGTCCCACAGCAGCATGAGTCGTTGGTAATTTTGTCGAATCCAGGAAATCTACCTTGTCAGCGCTGCAATTAACCGTAACGACTTGCATTAATTTATAAAAACGGAACTTTTTCTTTCCCACTATGGGACTGAAACAATGATTTGAAGTTAGACAAGGGCAGACGCAAACAAATTACAACGAGCGGCACGAACGAACCCTAAAAACGCGCCAAAAAGACCGGCTAGCGGCGCTCTGTTTCCGTAATAGAAGGTAGCCCTCCAAGACAACAGGGGGCGATAGTCTGTGGGGCAAAGGAACATTTTGGCTAGTTGTCGCTTTCCGACTTTGTGGAAATAGTTTAAAGCTATTTGTGTTTCACCCTGGCTGTGCCCCATTTCGGAAAATAACTAAAACACAGATTGTTGTCCAAGCCGCTTTCTCAAATCCAACGTCTAACCTTACAAATCTGCGTGAAAGCTTCGAAAATTGCAAAGGGGACGAAGTTAATTACACCGTGTAGCAGTAATAGCAAAGCGTCACGTTACTTTTAAGACGTGAAGTCTCCATGACGGTCACCGATGGCATAAACAGGCTTTCTAAATTTATATTTTTATTTTCTGCACTGTAAGGCGCTTTGGAGTAAAAGGCGCACCTTCAATGAATGGGCGATTTTAAAACGGTTTTCATATGTAGGGCGCACCGCATGATAAGGCGCAAAGAATAGAAGCTATAAGAGTGGCTGCGGTCACGTTATGCGTCCACTAGATAAAGCTGCATTGTATTTAGCGTAGCTCTATTTATGTACCGTATTTTCCGCACGAAAAGGCGCACTGGATTATGAGGCGCACCTTCAATGAATGGCCTATTTTGTAAATTTTTTCATATATTGGACGCACTGGATTATAAGATGCAATCTACAATGCATCCACTCGATGGCGCTATGGTCCTTCCGTTCGACTCGAGGTGTTCATGACCGCCTCTGAAAAAATGTACACTAATGGTTACATTAATGAAACTACAAAAATGGAAAATAATGCATCAAAACAGAAAATCATGCGAGGAAATGACAAAATAAATTCTGTAGCCCCCCTACAGAATTTACTGTGGCATTTCCTTGAGACTGGACTGTCTCGGAAGAATTAGTCTTTGTTGTGTACTGTATTCAGAAATGAGGAAATCACAAAATAAATTCTGTAGGGGGGCTATAGAATTTATTTTGTGTTTTCTGTTTCGATGTATTATTTTAAATTTTCGTAGTTTCATTGAAGGAATAGGTTCATTTACGTTTTTCTTAATTTACGTGTTCATGAACGCCTCGAGTCAAACGGAAGAAGAGAAAGCACGTAGACCGGCAAAGACGTACCTCTATTTGTTGAGACTGCGAAAACCATTAATAAAGTGTGCGTTTTAAAAAAACACCACCATAGCGCTCCTTTTTTTCAGAGGTGCAACAGAATTTTATTTAATAAAGCACCGACAGTTCAATGAACCAACAACAAGTTATAACATTGGAAGCATGTCTCCAGCAGGGAGCCATCTTGGGGTCAACATATTACTGTAATGACCATACATAAGGCGCGCTGTGAGCTTTTAAGAAAATGGAAGACTTTTTGGTGCGCTTTACAGTGCGGAAAATACGGTAATGCTTTTTACAACCGCTACAGCTGTAAAATACTACGGCCAAAAAAAATCTGAATATTGATCCATACGTAAGGCGCATCGGATTGTAAGGCGCGCTGTCAGCTTTTGAGAAAATATTTGGTGCGACTTATCGTGCGGAAAACATTGTAATCTTCCTTTTTTTTGTAGGTTAAGATGCCAGCCAATGGGAATCAGCCTTTGACGCTTCAGTTTGGTCTGATTAACCACGAAGGTCGCTACCTCACAGCTGAGAGATTTGGCTACAAGGTTTGAAAAATAATCATATGCTACCAGAATTTTCCCATTATGTCTTGCCTCTGGGGAATACGCAGTTGGGGAAAAAAAGGATAAAAGGGCATAAATTCTTTGTTAACCACAAAATTACACGTTTTGATGGTTTTAGTAGGCACAACATGTAAAGGTCACAGAGCAGGGTGGAACTCCCCCTCTGGGCCAAAGGCGTCCAAACTTTTTCCACTTATTTATTGCCCTTTCACAGACTATATTTGGAAAATCTACTACACCAAAGCGACAAATGGCCTTGAGACTGAATTTTGGACACCCCTGCCATAGGCCAATGACATCTAAACTGATTCAGGAGTCAGGCGACCTGGAGTCGAATCAATTACTAAGCCGCATACTGAGCGCCGCAGTGATAAAGAGGAGCATCCGGGAAAAGAAATTACAGTTCCCGACCCCCCCCCCCACTCTCATTAAAAAAATTGCCACCCTTAATTGGTTTGGAGGCTCTACATACGGTATATTGTACTGTATTTTTTTTTTTTTTGGGTGAACCAGAAAAACATGGCTGGATTGTCAAGAGCCAGAGGGTCACCGAAAAGAGGAAAAGATAAAGTGCTGCTATTTTGCCAGGCTGTCGGCCTGATTCACAGGCTACACTCGTGCATTTGGGCCAAAGACTCTCCATACTTTGCCTGTGAGCTCCATATAATAAGATAAGATATCCTTTATTTGTCCCGCAATGGGGAAATTTGCAGTCAGACTTCAGAAAGGAAAAACACAAGGTAGGGAGAGGGAAAAAAAAACACGCTCGAACTATCCTCTTCTGAGGATAATTTAAGTCTAGGATAAAAAAAGACCCTAGCACATAGAAAAGCATATGACAGTTACAACAAGTCACAAGACATAACATGTAATGAAGGGGGGGGGGGGGTGGAGTGGGGGGTGACATGACACCATAAATACAGTTCTGTATTCAAGCAAAACACAATACTGTGTTGCGTGACAGTTCTGTCGGTTTCAGCCGCGTCACTTCGTAAGCGGCAGGCCTAACCCTACGCTGTCTATGCCTATCAGGTGAATGCATCAGCTCCAAGCATGAAGAAGAAGCAGATCTGGACTCTCGAGCAAGACTCCCAGGACACCCGAGTGGTGTATCTACGCAGCCACCTCAGACGCTACCTGGCCTCCGACAAGGACGGCAAGGTGACCTGCGAGGCAGACGGCCGCCACTCGGACTGCCGCTTCCTCATCGTGGCCCAGTTGGACGGTCGCTGGGCTCTTCAATCCGAGCGGCACCTGCGCTTTTTCGGCGGCTCCAGGGACCACCTGTCCTGCTTTGCCCAGGGCATCGGCGACGGCGAGCTGTGGGCGGTGCACCTGGCTTTGCACCCGCAGGCCAACTTGTTGTCGGTGGCCCGCAAGCGCTACGCCCATCTCTCGGCGGAAGACGGAGAGATCTCTGTGGACCTGAACATTCCCTGGGGGGTGGCCGCCATCCTGACCCTCGTCTACCAGAACGGGAAGTACTGCCTGAAGACCTGCGACGGCCGCTTCCTCAGCAACGATGGGAAGCTCGTGCAGCAGAGCGGCAGGACCACGACCTACACGCTGGAGCTCAAGTGTGGGAAGCTGGCTTTCAAGGACTGTGAGGGGAAGTACTTGTCGCCCATGGGCCCCGCTGGCACCTTGAGGTCGGGCCGCTGCTCGAAAGCGGGAAAGGACGAATTGTTCGACCTGGAGGAGAGCCACCCGCAAGTGGTTCTGATGGCAGCCAATGGGAAATACGTTTCCATGAGGCAAGGTAGGTCAAGCCATCGCAAGATTTCAGTTTAAAAATTCTCATCCCTCATGGCAAAGACTCTCCGTGGCAACCCAGGCGCAATTTAGCTCCACCCAGACATACAAAGCCGAGTGTACTACTTTCCTATTTTGACAGGGCTTTGCAGCTACTTGCTTGGCGTTTCAGAAAGAGCACAAAAACATTCTCGGGAAATTTTTCAGAGAATAATAGAGGCCAGGTTAATTTAAAAAAAAAAAAAGAAAAAGAATGGGAAATCCGTTTTGTTCCGAGCTGTGAAAGCACAGCATTGTTTTCAAGTCTTTCACCACATAATCAATCATAAATGTATTTCTTTCAAAAAAAAAAAAAAAAAAGTCTATTGCTTTCCCTGTCGCGGCTTTGCTGGCTAATGCTGTTAAGACGCCTTTCTTTTTTCCCCCACTGGGCTCACTGAAACAGCTGCTTGTAACCTATATCGCACGTAGCAGAATTGTGTTGATATCGCATGATCTATTTACGCTTTGGTCTTGTCACAGGGCAGCTGAAGTGGGTTATTTGATCAGCCACGCCAACATGGCCGCGCACCGCAACGTTGATGGATTACAGCTGCGCCGCATCGGCTTCAAAGTCCATTCTTGACCAAAACAAGGCCGCATTTCTTTGATACGTGTGCAAAATTCCAAAGATTGCAATTTGCCGGGGCTCATTTTACATCGACGTCGAAGGCCGCTACAAGTGGTTGCTAAGTGTTCAGTTGCTGATGGTTGAAAAGGCGCGCGCTGGTCTGATTGGGGACGGATTAGCATACCGTCGGTACGCCGGGCCACTGGCTGCAGATTCTTGTCTGCGGGCTCACGTTACTCCACCTTGGTTTGCTGAAACGCAATCCGGCCCCACGTTCATTGTTCCTAGTTAGCAGCGGGAGCTGCCGACAGAAACCAAATAACCGGGAGCGCGTTCAATCGATTACTCGGAGGGACGGACTACAAGCATCTCTGCGCATTAAGTGTAAATTTCCATACTTGCATCATACCTATTGTACATTTTCCTCACGCCCTCCTTCCGCACAAACAAAAGCGCCATCTTTCACCATCACACACACCCACACACACTAACATCGAGTCCCACTGTGGCGAGCGGGGAGGTGGAGTGTGTTGAATTATTGATGAAGTTAGTCCCCTGTTCCTGGAAGGTAAAGAGCGTCTGCTTTCAGAAACACAAGCCCCCCCGTCCCCCGGCCAAAAGCGTCTTGGCCTCACCCAATCCAACCTCACCCGCTGACCTTAGATTAGGATTGTATTTATTCATTATTTTGATTAATTTATACATACATACTTTCTGAAATTTTTAAAATCCCCCGCATCCTTCCCCCCCATCTATGAATGCCCATCCAACCATTTAAAAATCAAATGTGGCCCTTGAGGGTCAGTTTTCCCCCCACCCTGCATGACAAACAAATACTCGCCGCCCATGGCCCGGAGTCGTATTAATTTGACAATACAGTGAAGTGGAACAGTCCATTCCGCAACGCTAGCCGCATAACAAATAAAGGAAATAGAAATACAGTTCAAATACAGGGCCCCCCTCAAATTGTTACCAGCGTGAAACCTTTAGTAACTGAATATTTTAAAAAACGGATATGACGCGTCGAACCACTCCCGTTCAAATGCCAGGCTTTTGTAACAATTTAAATGTGAGGGGAAAATGCGGGATGGTCCAGCGGAACTAAGGCTGAACGTTTTGGCCATAATTCCAAAAACTATGTTTGACGGGAACATTTAAAACTATTCATCACAAGCGAAAGAAAAACACAAAATGTGCGGTCGGTTCACCCTGTGCTGCTGTGGCAAGTGTAATTATTTCTTCCGCACAATTGCTTTAAATGGCTTCTTTGAATGGAAATGTCAGTTATTTAACGAAGCCGGCGCCGCGGATGTCAAGGCGTCTTATTTGTTTGCAACTAGCTTAATTGTTGAGGTAGCTGAGTGAATCGGGGAAGTGTGTGTGTGTGTGTGCGTACCTCTGCTGCGCGACGCGATGATGAAAGGAGCCGCAGGTGAAAGGGAAAGCGCACAAGGGAGTCGACGACGTGATGTCGGGGGATTCTCAAAGGACTTCAGAACCGCAGTCATCTGACCTCACTTTGTGCTCCTTCTCGTTGCTAATGGACCAAGCGAGTCCGGCTAGAAAAGAAACTTGGATGTTATTCAAGGTAGATGCTGTACATTAGGAGAATGAGAAACAGTATATTTTATGATTCACTTTTTTTTGTGTTTACACTAATAGTGCTGTGCGTGAAAAAGATTCGGATTTCATCCAAGCATTCTTGTGCAATTGGTTCGCTGATTACGCTTGATAGCCACTCTGGTGTAGCATTAAACTAGCAGACTTTTACCTAAATCAGCGAAATCTGGTCGTATATACATACACAGCGTGTAATTCTCTTTGTTTTACGTTTACAGCAAGCATCCAATGGGAGCAGTTAAAAAAAAAGTAGAAATGAAAGAAGCAACATAAAAGGCAAAATGCAGTAGAGAAAGATAACAGATTGGGAGAAAGAAAAAAAAAAAAAAGGAGGCAGGGGGATAGTGGCATCAGCTTGCCATTAATAATAGATGCCAGAGCCATCTATGGCTGATGGATTAGTCGGGCCTGCTCCACTTTCAGACTGCAGGTAGGACAACGGAGCCGGTGCTGGGCTTGCGTCCAAAACGAAGGCGCGTGGCAAAGATTCCCATCTGCGTGTGCGAGCCACAACAACAAAACTTAACTTATGTCGGCAGCGGTGATGATGACAAGGCCTTGTTGCGCATGCTTGACCAAGCCTTGCGATGGCCATCAGCAGAGGTTTTGATAACTTCAGATTGGCTCCTCAGATTTCACCGTATCCAATCTCTTTCGCCGCTCTTCTCCCGTTTCGTCCTCCGCCCATTGACGGCGCAGCGGCCGCGAGGTTCCAGCTGAGCCCTGACGGAGGATCGTTTCTGGGTTGAATTAGTGTGAAATGGACACACGGGATGGGAAGACAAAGCATGACATTGACTCAGGATGGAAGACGCGATAGGAGAGTACCTTCAGGCATGGCTGCACAGCAGAGGGGCGGCCATGTTGGCTTCAGACGCACTTCATACCTATGATGAGTCAAACCCCACACACACACACCTCCCAACGCCCGATTTATCACAAGTTAATAAGATGTGCATTAACGTGTCCAGGTAGCCCAGCGAGCATGACGTCTTTGTCAGGTGTCGTCAAACTCTCGCTTTGCTCTCATCGGCGTGCAATCGAAATGAGAAGCCGCTGGAGAAAAAATAAATAAAAAATTAGACAACAAATGCAATCTCTTGAAATAATAAAAGCTTTCACAAGGGGGAAGGGATAGTATGGTTACTTTACATGATTCGATATTTGCATCTATATGGCATTTGTGGGCTGCTTGATGGTGGCAAGAAAATACCGGCGAGTTCCTCGCCTTGACTGAGCCAAGGCAAATGTTTTATATCTGGGATGGGCAAATGCAGACCACACTCTTGAGTGGCCCCTTGAGAAGTAAAAAAAAGTTTTGAATTTATGATTGAAATTGATTTTCATTTAGGAAAAAAATTACAAAATGTTGATTTCTCGTTCATCAGTTTTGTGCCGTCCTTGAAAGGTATTTTTCACCCAAGAGAGACTTACATTGGAAAAATAAATTACAGTATGTGGGTATTTTCCCCTCGTACATCAAATCTCTAGTCTGAATACATGTAATACATATAACACACAATAGAATAATTCAGATTTCAGAAAAGCCCCTCTTTCCTTTCTGAAAATATCTTAATGTAAATGCACTTTTTTTTTACAGCCTGCTCTGCCTACATTTGATCATTCGTTCCTTGCGACTTGAGTGGAGTCGCCAATTATCTGCACATCCTGCTAAGTGTGGACCTAGAAATCCGCTGCTTTTCCTGTGTTTTTTTTTTTTTTTTGGCTCGATTCTTTTATTGAGGGGATTGAGAGGCTGGATGGGCAGCACTCGAAAGCTGATTATATCTGAACCCAGCTGTGAAAGAGGGCAGATAGGCCGGCCCCAAAGGTAGGGTTACGGAGGCGAGGATGGGGGGGTCAGGGGCGAGGAGGCGGAGAAGATTATTAGAGAAGGATGACCAGAAAGGAGAGCGAGATAAGCGCGCCGTTGTTAAGGGATTAAGAATATTCATTGGGGAGATTGTGTTATGCATCTCATTAAAGGTTTAGGCCTGCACAATCTGTCTAGTGGTCGCGTGAGTGGTTCTGAAAGTTTTTATACCAAGTACTGTCTGGTAAAATAATCACTTCAAAGACCACCATCGTGAACATCCTTAGAATACAGTAGTAAAGCAAAGCAGACGTATCCTAAGATTGTCTTTTTCAATATTCCATTCAAACATTTCCAAGTCACCGCTCATAAAAGACGTGGTGCAATTGTATTTATGTAATTCTCATGTGTACCACCAGAGGGAGCTTGCGCAAAAACAATTTTGAGAATCACTGGTCATTCAAATTTGTCATTTAATTTAATTTTAGGATTTGATGGATCATTTTTATTGGCGTTGACCAACCACTGCAACATGAAGCACACTCACAATTCTTCATGACTTCGGAAAACTATCGCACCCGCCACATTTCTCCGATCGGATTGCTAAACAGTACTGTGACCGCCCTTTGCGCTCGCTTTCCCAGGAGTAAGCCTCGCCGCCAACCAGGAAGATGAGACGGAGATGGAGACGTTTCAGATGGAGATGAACAATGAGAACAACAAGTGCACTTTTCGCACCAGCCGGGGAAACTACTGGGCCCTGGTGGCCCACGGAGGCATCCAGACTACAGCCACCCAAGTGTGAGTGATGCTCGCATTCCTAATGAGGCGCCTTTAAACGTCAAGGCGCTCAGCTTCTCCTTCTGTTTGTGACATTTTATGGCCACTGTATGCAGTTCAGCAAATAGCCTGTTTGCAATGGAGTGGCTTGGTCACAAGATGGCGCTAAAAGCAAACAATGGCAAATACATCTGCACCAAGAAAAATGGACAGTTACTGGCTGTCAGTGAGTCCATAGGTGAGATTTTTAGATCATTTTAATTTTTGTTTGTCAGTCTCGGATTTATTTCCCTTTGTAAAATCGCTGTCGTCTTTTGTCAGGGGAGGACGAACAGCTCAGTCTGAAACTGGTCAACCGGCCCACGTTGATCCTCCGAGGGGAGAACGGCTTCATCTGCCACCACAAGAACTCCAACACCCTGGATGCAAGCCGATCTGTTTACGACATTTTCAGCCTGCAATTCAGCGACGGCGCCTACCACATTAAAGGTCGGCACATAAACACGGCCTCGCGAACCAGACCGACTTCAGTCGAACACTTCACTGCGAAGGACTAAGTGATTGATAGAGGTCTAAATTCACTGGTTGGCAGCCAATCGCAGGGCGGCATTTTATTTATTTTAACTTTACACGGCAGCCATCGGTACTCGACAGATAATCGTTTTTCCGACAACAGGAATCTAACAGAAATAACAAAAACGACTTCGTTTGTTTTGACCGCACTGTGTTGTGATGCCGTCACACCACGCCGATGAAGAGGTCACTAGCGCGCTCCCCCACAGTGGAAACACACGACTCAACCGTGTTGACTGTTCCACTTTGCTGCTTTTTGGAAATGTGGTTTTCATTGAGTGAAGGGAAATATTTACACTGCACCATACAAAAAATAAATTTCCAAGCAAGTCGATATTTTCCAATGGTTTGGAAATGGACTTTTTCTGTTCCATGACTAGTTAGGTGAGTTGTCGTGGAAGAACTTAACCTTGACTGGCAATAAGTTTCACATTAGTGGCTCTGGATTGAAAGAAAACCCTGCCGCAACTATCCCCAAAAAATATATTTTACTACTATCTTAACCCAACAATAAAAGGTTTAGAGGCAAAGAACAAAATAACCAAGTGCTGTGAATTTTTTTCCTCCCAGTGCAAAGGCATTTTATGCATAAAAATTACAATTCAAGGATGGCACAAAACTGTTGGACATCAAACCAATGCATTTTGAGCAGTTTTTTTTTTCTTTCACAAAAATCAACTTAGTCAAAATTGTAGTATTATTAAAGTACTATGTTCTGTATGGCGTTCCAAATCTGTCAAAAATGATGAGGCCTACTCACTTTGTGGTATAGGGCAATATAAGACCTGGTAAACTTCAAAAGAAATCGTATACCGATGATCTGCACTTCCATAACTTCCACTCACAACCTTCGATAAACTGAATTTCTTCCCGACTTACAAAAAAACCTTTTCTCCGAGTCGAGCTGAATCTCTTTAGCAATTCTGTATCCACAAACTTTTTTTGTGGATACAGAATTTGGATACAGAATGTGACAGTACAAAATTCCTAATTTTGTACTGTCACATTCCGACTCAATGTGATGCGTATGCATTTACCTCGCAGGGGCAAACGGTCGCTTCTGGTATGTCAACAGCGGCGGTCTGGTGTGCTCGGACGGCGAAGTCCCCGAGGATTTCAGCGTGGAGCTCCTGGAGCGCGGCCGCCTCGCCATCCGCAGCAGCGGCGGCCGCTATTTGCGCGGGGACCAGGGAGGCACGCTGAAAGCAGACGGACTCAGTCTGAGCAGCTCAACTTTGTGGGAGTATTAATCAAAGGAGAAACAAAAACAAACAAAAAAAAACATACCTGTGACCTCGCTGTTGGTTCTGTTGTCAAGGAGACGGCAGTGTCTAGAAACGGAAGTTTTAGGCACAAGACGGATTTTGCAAAGGGGCCTTTTATGCTTCGATTCCAATTATGTTTTGTCGAGTAGCATTTCAAATGGCCGCCTCACATCATGATGGACTATTTAGATATAAAGCCGAAGCATTTTTTTTATTTTTTATTTAAGGCAGAGACTATACAGTCTAATTCCCCTCATCGTTTCTTCAAGGAAACCAAGTGGTGCTTTTGATGTGTAATGACACTTGCCACTCATTTGGGGGGGTCATTTGAGAAAGGCGCAGGCACTGTTAAGGGAGAATGGAGGTCCCCTTTTAGACTGAGTCCCTCATAAGTGGAGTACAACTCTCCCAAGGAGTTTCTTAGCAGATGAGGTCAGGTTTCGAGAAACAGGAGATTCTACCGTGTTGTGCTGTAACTAACACTCATGTCTGCTACATGCGTGCAATAGAAAAATTGTCACAGTAGATTTTGTATTCATGGCCTCTCAGTTTTTAGGAATGTAGACAAAGTAACGACGGGCCAGGTTTTGGTTCTTGGTCACATTTTAATCGCAGTTGCGGTGAAGTGATGGCACATTCTTACAATTCAATTGTATCCGTTGTAGTTTAGGCAGCTCAAACCGGGGTTACGATTAGCGACGTCAAAGTGTTACGATGTGCACTGATCATTTCCGAGGCAAAACGATCAACAAGATCAAGTTGAGCATTTCCTCAAAAACAAGAATTTCCGTTCTCCATTTTTCAAGCCTCTCGCGTTATTGCTGACTCGGCTGTCTGAGGAAACAAATTTGACAGGAACATGCTGCCCCCTAATGGAATGCTGAACAATCATTGTGTCATCTGGATTTTTAAAATGTCCAGTCTCTTGTTAGTTTGACTTTTTTTTGGGGGGGGGGGGCAGATTTGTAGAAACAAGAACATTAGCAGAATCAGGTCAGAGATGTAGCTCTTTTCATTTCATCTATAGGCACAAGTCCAGAACCGTTTAATTGCTTCCTTACGTGCAAGCTGTAATAAAAACCATGCCACAAATTCTTCCTCCAATCTTGTGCATGTGATCAAAGTCCGAGTTGTCACGTCGTCTACCCGTACAAGATGTTAAATAATAAGTAGAGAACTTTCATTTCGTCTGAGTTCTTCGTATACACTAAGAAGACATGATGTCACCTTGCCCGTGGACATGCCCTCACCAAACGTACAGGAGACTCGACTTTGATGGAGCCGCTGCAACATTTCCTAACGATGCGGTGGACGAGAACAGAAAATTAGAATGATGTACTGACTAACATCAGAAAAATGTTTCATTTTTTTTTTTTTAAAAACCAAATTATTCTCCATGTAAAACTTCATGCCGTTTTCGGGTTCAGCAGTTTTATGGCGTCCGTAAATGGTCATTGCAGGAGAGCCCTTTGCACTACGATTAAAAAAACAAACAGTATTTGGAAATTTTGTTGTTTGCTCTCAACCGGTTGTTGTGTTCGGATAATTGATCTTTTATACATGCATTGGAAAAAGCATGATGAAAATGAAACATTAAGAGCACGTTTCTGTACGTCTGCATGTACTGGTATTTTGCCCAAATTTAAAATGACATTTTGCCATACATCTGGTTAGGAATGGAGTGATCCGATGGGGCCTCCGAGAAGCAGTGATGAAAAATTGGGGCCTCCTCCTGCCTTTAAGTTTCCCATCCTCGAGGCAGATGAACAAGGATAGATTATTTGTAGTAAATAATACTTTTTAGACCAAATGTGGGTGTAATCGTATGACTTTCTGGAGTAGTTGGAATCACCGATCTAACGAGTGATGGTAAACAACCAATTTAGGACGTTAGTTTTTGCAGTTAGCTTCAGTCTCAACGAACAATTTCTTTGCAAGTCTTACCTCGGCGCGCAGTAGGGCCTCTCTCACACGTAAACTCCGCATCCTGATTGTGGCAGAAGGCTTTTCGGGTGCTTTCTGCAATAAATTCTGTAGCAAAGCACAAGAGACAAAAAGCAGAATAGAATCAAGATAAATTGTCTCATCTCTCGACATAAAAGGTGACCAAACATTTTATGTTTGGACCAATATTTCTGTCTTCAATTTCATGTATTTCTACTTCACTGCGTCCAAATCCAAGAGGGCGCTTGTAACCTGGACTCTCCGCAGGATTGCATGATGCATTCCACACACGGCTTCCAATGAGGAGCTCTCAACCTGAACCTCCACGATGGCCAGGGACTCCTCGTGCTCCACCGCACTGCCCTCCGCTAGTTTAATCTGTAGGAGAAAGCCACAACTCCATCACACTTTTGCCAATACGACTGGAGCTATTACTATTTTTTAGAATTCTTGCAAAGAATTAGAAAAAAAGGGCGGTTGCACTATGAAAACAACAAAAAGTGCATGTGACCTCTTTTGCCGTCAGCTTTACTGTGCGACCGTTTGGTGCTTGAGCATGGACCACTGAGTTGTTGATGGCCATCTTGTCTCCTTCCATCTTGACGCCTCCGTGGCCCTCACAGAGGAGCCGGTCCAGCAGTGTGACGCACACGCTTGGAAGCGTCTCGTCGGGGCGCCCCTCCGAAGGTTTCAACATGTCACTCACTAACTGCGACGACACCTTAATGCTCGTCGAATGCCGCGCGCTCTCCGCATGGCTTCCTCCGCCGCAGCGCCATTTCAAAAATGCTCGGATGGTGTCCGCAGCGGTGACGTCGTAGCGTTGAGATGTAGCGTTTCTTTCGGCCGGACCGACCATCCGCAGAGCATGCAAGTAATCCACCAGCAGTGTGTTCAACGGTAAACTGACAAGACCGCCGTTGGGCTGCGATGCCGCCGCCTCTCCTCCGAGGAGACCTGCGAGTGAGAAAGTCAGAAAGAACGAAACGAGACAAGGCAATGACGATTCTCCTTCGGGAGCCAGTGGCAGGGAAATCTCCAGTTTCTCCCCTGGCTGAAGATTCTGGAAAGGGAACGAATAATGCGCAGAGCGGCTTTGCCCCTTGGCGGAGTTGCAGAGCGAAGATGCGGTGATGTTTAACGTCCATCCTTGCTCCAGAATATATGAACTTGCATTATCCAGGATGCAGTTCAAATTCAAAGAGTCTTTCTGAAGCAACGTGATCCAGCTGGTGGAGGCGTGACATCGGATCGGTTTCTCCTGAACCAGTGCGAGTGTCCCGCTGTCTGCTCCAGCGTTCAATAGGAAGCCGATGTTGAGCACCTGATTCAGCTGTTTCAGGGTTTGGTTTCTGGATTTGATTGACGCTTTCAACACCAATGCTCTACAGAAGAAAGAATATAGAAAAAAAAAAGCAGGGGCACGAACGAAGCTCAAGAGAGCAAGGATACACTGTACTACTGTATGTTAGACGTAAAAAAGCATTTACAGTATATTTTGAAGGAGCCGGATGGCCTAAATGAACCACACAAGGGCTTTTAAATCATTAGGAGTCAATGAGTCATTGTTGCTAGGCAGACCATCTTAAATCCACTGAGTCAATGTCAACAATGACAAACCGAAGTGTAACTCGACACAGGCTGGCTCAAGGCACGAATACAGCGCGAGTGCGGAGAGGGCGTACCTTTCATAAACATTCCCAATAGCCGACAGGACATCTTTGATGCTGCGGCCGGCATGTGAGGAAGGAAGATGGGACGGCCCTCCACCGTGTAACCCAACAGGCAAGGAAATCCTCTGGAGCTGCCCTCTGCAGGACAGTCCAAGCAGCTCAACTTCACCTGGGACAGAAAAAGAAATTTTGTGCACATATGACGAAAAAAACACCATGTCCAGATTCACTAATCGCTAAAGGTTAAGGATATATTAGTGCTTGATAATATTCACAGGTGAACTTTCAGTTTCCCCTGAATAGCACAATGTAATTCAATAACTTGTTTTACCTTCAGTGGTCCTTGCATGTCTTGCCAAGGCAATGACCCTACACACATTTAAACTAATGACGTTCCACGGGGGAGAAACTTTGTTTGGAGATCCCACTTCATCATTTGCTGCCTCGGTGGAGGCCAGTGACAGATGCAGTTCCAGGAGGTCTGAACCAGTGCTGTAGTAAAGGCAGCGTTCATCAAGACAGGCACACACCACAGGTCCAGGGACACACAATTCGGTGAAAGTAGCTCTGACGCCTCCTCCTTCCGGTCCTCCTCGTTTGGATGCAACCAGCACAACTCTGCCTTGTTCGCCCAGCGCCACCAAACAGTCTGCTGGATCTGTTCGAGTCCCCTTGGAGGCGCCGACAAACACAACGGGCTGCTCGAGGCTGTGGAGGACTCTGAGCTGTGAGCCTGGAACACGATGAGCGGCAAAACACAGACGGCCATCCGGCAGACCGCAAACAACAACCGGAGATTTGGCTAGGGCTGCGTCGATCCCAAATAGGAGTTTGAAGAGGAGCGGCTCAAGGCGGACGTGACCACTTGGTAAGCTCGATGGAGATGGCGAATCTGCAGAGTGGACACAAAACAGCACTGGCCTCCTTTCGCTCAACTCATCTGGGTTGTGATCCTCCGAGTCTGAGATCAACGGCACTTTAAATGAACCGCACGTTTCATAGCTGGTCAACTGTGACGCTTCGGCTATTTTGTAGCGTGTCAATAGCCAGGATGCATTTGTCAGCCTGAGGCTCAGCAGCACAGAATTGACCAAGAGTAGTGCAAAGACTCCATCTTCTCTGATAACAAGATGCTTGGAGGATACTTTCACACAAGGCGCAGTAGATGAGTTGGCGCTTTGAATCCTAAAGAGGAAGAGAGATCACTTACAATAGGACAGTATTTCCCAATCTTTATTCTCTTTATTTCAGTTCCAAACCACTAGAATGACAATCATGTCATTTTAAGTGACTACTGTATCTCTGACACTGTCAATGAACTCTGTCCCCTTAGTAAAAGTGATACACCTTCAACAGCGACTGCAATGGATGTCATGAAAGAGCGCAGGTATGTGATGTACGAGAAGTTCTAACCTGGACGACAAAGATGAAAAACAGATGCAATAAACTCCACTGCAGCAGGCCACATAGAGGGTCTGCTTGTCTTCATCCACAACGAGGTCCTTCACAGGACCAGGAAAGATGAGGACGGCCTAGAGATGAATTATTAGCAGGACTGGGTGATTAAACAGTTGTATTGATTAATTCAAGTCCAATGCTCAGGATGACTGATTTTATATCGATTTCTAATTGACCTTTTCTTTCGTAGTTCGTAGTATTGCTGCTACTTTGTCAATCACCGCTTTCAAAGATAAAATTAAAAACTGTGTCATCAAGAGAAAAAAAGGGGAAAGTACAATCCAAACTTGCCTTCAACTCTCTGTTTTGGTTGTTGAAAGCATAAACCTCGTCGTCTCCAGTGCAGAGGAACACATGGGATCCCACTATCAGGGTGCTTGACATCGAAGAAAATCCAAACTCGGACAGCGTCTCTACCACACACCTTCCTTCCATGACTATAACCTAAGGAAATTAAGCATGTGTGAAGTTAACAAGGTCAAATATGGGAATTTAAAAACATTAAATTTGATGTCGCTCGTGACAGACGCATATTCTCCACACCAGATGACAATCTCTCTAAATTCCGCGGATCGAATTCTGACCAATAGCAGTTAAGCATGTTCTTTTCTTGGCGTTAATGGTAGTTAGTAAAGAGCGTTTAGGCACCATACTGCCATCTACTGGAGGACCTCTGAACCTCGTGCCAAGACCCGTGTTATCCCTAGGGCCAAGACGGGGCCCAGCCTCCATCAAATAAATGTTGTGCCCCCCCCCCAACTAAATCCCCCATAAAATATTTTTTTCTTTACATAAGTACTTTACTGTGAAAATAACGTAGGCCTTCTTGCCATTCACAATTTTTGAGAAATATCCTTAAAAAGAAAGTTCTCAAAAAGATATTAAAATGAATCCAAAATACTGTCTCAAACTAGGACTTTCAACGTAGTATTTTTTTCATCTTAGTCTAGCCATACCAATACTTCCTTGTGCCAGTGATGCTCTTATAATTTTTTTTCATCTAATTAAGTCATAGATTATTTGTAAAATGTAATCATGAATTGAAATGACAATACTGTACCTTGTTGGGTGGATGTCAATGGCGATAAAACAAATGTCATTCATACTTTGTAGTAAAACACTGTCGGCATAAATAAAGAGGTTGAGCAATAAAACAGGTTTAATGAATAAAGACACGCAGTAACACAAGAGAAAAAAAAGATACACAAAAGACACTAGTTATAGCTATTCTTCACCCATAGCTGACTTGATTATTTCTGTTCTTTTCACACTGGCTGCCTCTTTAAACTTTGTGATGCCCTCATTGCAGGATTTTTCCTGCAAGTGGAAGAAAACAGGGCAATTACATACAACGGCATTTATAGTGTTAAAATAAAAAGAAGTATGTATAATTTAGAGTGTTACAAAAGTAACATACAACTTCGAAGATGTGCTTCTCCAGTTGCAGCTTGAAAATCTCTTCCACGGTCAGCTCTTCAACTTTCTTTTTTAGGGCAATAAAGTGGCATGAAGGTGAATGGGATTTGTGCTCTTTCCTGCAAATACGGGGAGACAAATAAGCGGTTGAGGAGGCAATCTTACACACCGAAAGTACTTTTAGATTAAAAAAAATGTGTTTGTAGATTACGAACTCAACGTTGATACTTTTCAACATTGAGAAATAACCATTATGATTACATAGAAAAATGAGAAGACTTCAGCTGGGGCCAAGTATTTTGCCCGTGTTAGAGCTCAGCGAAAAATGGACCCAAAAAAATGCACATATGTTCAAAAGTAGACAGCTGAGCATCAAAGCAAAGTGTCTATCCATCTTACTCCGGGTCATCCTCAGGCTCCCAGCCTTCCAACTCTTTCAGGCAAAAAAAACACATGGCGACATCAGGGCTGTTATCCGAAGGCGTGTGGATGAAGCCAGCCTTAGCCATCTGTGGAAAAACAATGATCAACATTTTCAGGTGATTCCACTCAAAAGCAGGACGGTATGGTCTTTAAATCTTTAATATTTCCCCGGCGCTTACAGAAAAAGCAAACGATTAAGATATTACTCACAGGCTTTGCTGTCGTTTACTTTCCGGTTGCGAACTGTTTACAATCAATCGCGTTGCAATTCAACAGCTAAGGTAGCTAGCTCACGGCTGGACAACATATACTCACGTTCTCGGGTGTGCAAGTGCAGTCTTCATCGAACGGCCATCCTTCAAATGTCTTCAGCCTATTCTCGTAAAGGAACATTTTCAGGCTATCTTCGTCAAACAGCTCCATTTCGTGGTGATCTGGGATCTTTTTTGAATGAGGATTTCGCCACTACTGTTTTCAAATTCCCGTCGCCTTTCGAGAGCGCGTTTTGATTGGATGAGAAAGAGGAAGAGAAAAAAAAAGCCTTCCTTCTTCGTGAATGTGGAAACACAGAAGCGGATTGCGTTTACTGCTACCTAGTGGTCACTTTGATAAGAGGCGAAACAAAATAGTCAAGCATTTTGACATTTGTATTCTTATCTATTACACGCACATACAGACTGATCATGAATATTTTGTTCTTTAAAAAACAAGAATCATATTTTAAACAGATGTAGTGTAATATGTGGCAATCATTCAGGGTTGCCAAACAGAGCAGCAAAATTGATTTGATTGCATGAGCATTACTTAATATAGAAGTTTTGGGAAACGTAATGTTAAAGTAAAGAAAATGGTTTGCGGCACAATTCCCACAAATTAAACGCAAGTGATTTAGAATGCAGGTAGGAATTTAACCCAGGAGAACCCACGGTGACAAATATGTGACCTATAAATTCTGCTACTCAAATACCACCCTTAAATCTTAAAGGGTCAATTTGGCCCTAATCCTAAATTAGGATTAAATCATTGAATTTATGAAAACATTTTTTGGTGTTCAGTGAACAAATAGCAGTGATTTAATATATAATTCATCATTTTCCAAAGAAGAAATGGGTTCTTGGGTTCTCCTGGGTTAAAAAGGGATTGTAGCCTGTCCCCAAACTCCAGCAGAAGATTTGTTTTGTGAAATCTACTCGATCAAACAAAAGGAGCCTCACGGCGCACGTCATTGAACAGCCTTTGGTGAAAAAGTGATGAACCTCAGAAAAATCCTTGGCCTGAAAGCTCAGATCAGCCGCGGGGAACCGAGAATATATGCATGCACATACACACATTTTTAAACCAACTTGCGCCACCTCAATGTTAAAAACATATTCCAGAAGTGCTTGATGATGCTCGGGTTGTCTATTTGCAGTTGACAGTGTTGTGCAGTACACGAAGCAGAAGTTTAAATTGAGTGAGAGTAAGGTGCACTCACCTCCAACTTGTGGTGCTACGTGACATCAGATATGAGCTCTTCAAGCACACTTCACCGCTCAATACTCACATGTGTCCAAATGCAGGTCGGCCTCCTTTCCGCATGTCCTCAGAGTCTGTCGGCTGCTACTTTGGGCCAGAAGCCTCTTCAATCTGGTCAAGCAGAAAGAAAAAAACAGAAGTGGTAAGTTACACTCTTCTGTCCATAAAAACATTTTTTTGTTTATGATTTGAGGCATTGTTCGTGGAATAAAGTGGATGACTTTCACCTTTAGCGCGTCCATTTCCAACTATACACGCGCGCGCGGGAGTAACGCATCTATCTAAGCAATCCGCTCTTGACTTTCTCTCCACACCTGACGAAGAATGAGCAACCTCCTTTCAATCAATGGTCCCGGGTGTGGGTCGTTCCCGTTAATTGGAGACAAAAACACTGCCTTCTAGCGGACGACGAAGGGATCTGAAAGTCATGAGAAATGCACACGCCACATTAAAAAAAACATGGGAACATCGTGAATGGATTTGGGAACCCCAAAAAGACGTGTGAAAGTGACGAGTATATTTGTGGATATTATCATACATATGTTTTTTGTAATGTAATATTTCGTTTGTGAAAATCACAAATATAAAAACAAATGGAAAAAAAGTAACGGGTGCATTTGTGTGACTAGTTTTGGGACAAATCTGCCCCCGTAAGTGAACCCATCACACTTCCACTGGGGACGGCAGCTTTGGTGTGGAAAACATACAAAATAACATTCAAGCCAAACGCTCTGGTTGGTTGGCTTTTGATTGACAGCTGAGGGCCAGCTAACTGGCCACCGTTGTTGATTTTGTTTTGACGGCAACTTCCAATTACTTAGTAACAATTAAAAAATTAGAGGACCAGCATGTCATTATTATGCTCCTAAATTCTCTATCTAGATACATTTACAACTAGTCCGTTTAAAATGTTAAAATTATTCACTGAGAGCCCAGCTTGTAGTCATCTAAATTTATAAATGGAGCAGGCGGTGGGGCTCGATCTCGGTTCGCCTGACTACCACGAACTTTGTTTGTTGTCCTAACCAGTGCAACGTTTGCAAATGTCCAAACACCAAGAGGGGTTGCAGCTGAGTATGTTTTCACTCCAACAGCATTCCCAACAAGAACTTGCCGACATTTGTTGCACACATTTTGCCAGTCAGGTCCGGGATGTAAAGTCTGTCGCTCACATTTTTCTTCCTCATCTGCGGCAAAAGACACTCAAAAGGCTTTTTGTGTGTTTGTCAGTGCTCAACAAGAGAAGCAAATAAACGAGCAGATCAAGACAGACCCTGCCTCCATGTGCTCTCGCTTCATCTCTTGGCTCGCTCGCATGAAACGAGTGGAGGGCCTTAAAATAGCCACGTTTGGAACGTCGCATTCACGCGGAACGTCAAAGTGAACTTTTGAGCGGAGACGCGACGTGGGAACTTTAACAGACACGCAACTTGATTCCTGCGGCTGGATCTTTTCAAAAAGATATACTATTGCCACATCCTGTGACGTTCCCATGGCAACCTTAAGATCCTGTGCAGAGAAAAGGAGGAGGGGGAGTAGGTGTGAGGATATGGTGAAGCTCTGCCTCATTATAGATACAGAAAAAAAACACATCATAACCTCTCTCGGTTCAGCCTTATGGCCTACCTGGATTAAAAATGTTTTTTTAAAATCAGTGCAATACAGCTTAAACTTATTCAAAGCTAAACTTACTGAAAAAAACACTTGAGTCACAACCATTGTGACACAGAAAAATGTTTATTTCAGTGTTTAAAAAAAACAAAAAAACCTGCTCAATTATCTGCAATA
>CAAKHF010010281.1:0-27266 GCA_901007745.1 Hippocampus kuda | reverse complement strand
AGGAGGGGGAGTAGGTGTGAGGATATGGTGAAGCTCTGCCTCATTATAGATACAGAAAAAAAACACATCATAACCTCTCTCGGTTCAGCCTTATGGCCTACCTGGATTAAAAAAAAATTGATCTCAAGTCTACAGACGTGCCTTGTTTTTTTTTTTCCCCAGAAACAGAGAAAACATTTGTTTTTTTGGATGATAAAAATCTGTGCAATACAGCTTAAACTTATTCAAAGCTAAACTTACTGAAAAAAAACACTTGAGTCACATCCATTGTGACAAAGAAAAATGTTTATTTCAGTGTTTAAAAAAAACAAAAAAACCTGCTCAATTATCTGCAATACAGCGAACTCTCACATATCCGTGGTTTTACATTCACAGATTCACCTATTTGGAACGGATATTCAAATAAAACTACAGAGCAAGGCATATATTCTTTATCCTCTGTGAAGAATATTACTACTGCCGTTTATGGAGGAGGTGTGACCGTCTCCGTGTACATCTCTCTGCCTGTATTATACTGCCTCCGAGTTGCCAAGGACGTGACGTACGGGTTTACGCCACACTTGTTAAGATGAATTCTTTGAAATTGTCGTAATGAACGCTTACAAGACTGCAGGTCAAAGTGTAAAAAAAATTGCAATTGTATTATCTTTTTCAAAATTCTGAACCTTCTTGACTGTGTCAATTATTCACGGAAGAGCAGGAGTTCACTGTATTTTTTTTAAACACACGCACGCACGCTCACACACACAAAATCAATGCTAAAATCCTCAACTAAAGCACAAAACGAATGCACATTTTTAAGGCAATTTGATCCCTACACGTTAATGGTGGCTATACACTGGAATATATTAGAGCTTTTTTTTTTAACTTAAAAAAAAAGAAAAAAATGAATTACAAAGCAAGAAAATAAATACCAAAAAAAAAGTGAAATCAACATCACTGTAAATGTTAATTGTATTGTGCTGCTCACACAACGTACCAGTTTTTGTAAACTGTGTGAGAGGGGGTTCTCTCTTTCCTTCTGAAGATGGTCGATAAGACGCCCTTGTTTCAATCCATCTTTTGAACCCCCCCACCCCCCACCGCGCGTGCGCTCCTTCAGGAAGGCCCTCACTCTCTCTGAACCAACAGATGGACGGGATGTATTTTCCGCTCCAATCGGGAGCGTCGTCCCGAGAGCACCAGACAAAAAAAAAACAAAAAAAAAAAACCAGTTTGTATCTTCGGCTCCCAAATGGCCAACAGTTCCCACGTGTAAAGTACGTCAGCCGGGTAAGCAAACTTTCCCGGCAAAGAGCAGGCCGACAATGGTGAAAAAAATTGACAGGACGAAGAGCACATATGAGGAACCCACCCCGGTGTTGTTGGGCAGCTTGTACGGCTGTCCTCCAACCTCGTTGACGTAGAAGCCGATGGGGAAGATGAGGGCGGCCATACAGAAGAGGACCACTGAGGTGAAACAAGGAGGAGAGCGTGAGAATCCTCACACGTGAGGGATTCATGCTTGGATTGCGGTCGAAAAACATTTTTTCATTCGTGGATTATACTGCCTCCTGGTGGCCGAGGCACACACGCCAGAAGAAGCACAAATCATGAGCATTTCCATTGATTTCAATGGGGACAGGCGATTTGAGTGGTTGAGTGACTAGCAAGGTCACGGAAAGGATCAAATTCAGTAGTCAAGGCATAATTCATGATTCCAGATGTATTTTAAGTGAGGAAAGAAGGAAGCAAGGAGACACTTACGCCCTGTGAAGGCGATCCAGCGGGCGTATCGGATGACCTCACGGCGCCAGTGGGACATGATCAGCAGGCAACAAGTGACGGTTAGCGAGAGGACGCCCACGATGATGAAGAAAAGGGTGGTGACCCACTCGGGAGGCATGTGCGGGGGGATGCAGGTCCGATCTCGGCCGTGAATGGTCTGGCACTGTCGGACCAGACCGACAGTCAGCGAGCCTGGATAAGGAAGAAGAAGTGTTAAGACAAAATTACACGAGTGCGTCACTTTCTCCACATTTTTGTCATGTCGGCCTTGTAATGTTCAAATAGTGTCTCATGTTAGAGTGGTTGAAACTTTTTTTTTTTTTTAATCCAGCACAATTAGATTAGTTAAAGGCGGAAGACATGTGAAATATTGTCTTTATGTTCGATGCTCTCTCGGCTCTTTTCTTGCTGTTGTTGCTTCCGTTTGCACTTTTGTGTACATTGAGCTCCCCCGGCCAATACAAATGACATCATGAGTCATACGGCATCGTGTTTTAATTCTCTGGGTGGAAGGTCGAACTCTCCCAAGAGACTTCATTAAAAGTGAAGCAATCACAGTCATGATACTTCCCGCCTTAATTAGATATGACTAATTTAGCCACAACCAAAGGATGCTGATTTCACACCACTGTTTACTGAACGCCTTCCAATACTGCCAATATTTCTGATATGTAAAATTTCATTGAATTGGCACCGTTTTGTGGCATACCAGGGCGCTTTGGGGAAATAACAGCGAATAGGTGAATAAATATAATAGCCCCCAACAAATCGGCGAAGAGATGGGGGAACGTTGTTGTCGGTCAATTTCACACTTGATGATTGGGCAAACATTTTTAGACAAACATTTAAAAGTCAATTTTCCAAAAGTGGTCCCCTTTACACTGTCCTCACGTGGAAGTGGTGAAAGTTTTGCAACGTGATGTGAAGTCTTACCAGCTGACTCTCCAGTGCTGATCCAGTCCGGATTCGCGATGCTGGCGATGGCGAAGATTTCTGCAGCGAGGAACAGACATCCTGATATCACGGTCAGTTTATCCATGTCCGTGGACTCACGCGGGTGGTGCAGGCGGTCCGGTCTTTGTGGTTCGATGCCACCTCAAAGTGCCCGCGGTTAGGTGTGGATCACGTTCATGGCGTTGAATCCCACAGCGTGACAGTGCTCCATCCGAAACGTTTTTATTCCTCCGCAGGAGCTTGCCAGCCCTCGGAGGAGGGACTCACCGCCCGGTTTCACGGACCGCCATCCCGACAACTTTCCCCGAGGATATTCCTCAGCAAAAAACCTGGATTAGTCGCACAAAGCGGAATGTGTTAGCCGCTACAATTATCCAGCAATGATATTAAATCCATGCAGTCGACTTTCCTGCAGCCCAGAAACATGTTACAGAAATGTCGAAAACAAAATAGTATTTACTGTAACTTCTTCATAGCAAATATATATCATTTTAAAATGAAATAAAATATGTCCAAGCGAGAGGACGTTCTTTTTCTGCGTTTAAGCTGCAAAATAGAAAAACTCAGATCCTGCAAGCTTGCTTTCTTCGTGACTGTCATCAAAAAGTCTCGCGAGAACATACGGGAGGAAGTGCCCCGCGGCCACTTCAGGTACCTCCAGATCTCGTTCGATATGAAGGGACGAAAAACGATTAATCTCATTTTTTAAAAATAAGGAAATATAATGTACTGGCAAAACACAACTATATGATATAATATCCACAATGTTAATTCCTATTAAGGTGGGAAAAAGTCATAAGTCAAGACATTAATTAGACATACAGATACTTGTGTAAAAATACTGATAGTGATAAAAGTAGACTGAAAACGTACTTGAAGGAATTTTTTTTTTCAGTTATTTACCCGTTTTGATAACTTGGCACAACAGGAGGTTGATTTTGCTGCAGGGTGGATCATGCCGGGTGTGATGATATAGATGAAATATGTGAATCAGGTCTATGGTTTTGAGGTTTAATCACGGTGCATTTGTGTACTTCATATACCCGTTGATTAATAAAATAGGTTACGGGAATGTGGAAACCCGCCAATGTCACGCCCATCGATTGGTCCGTGGGACAAGGAATTTATGCAAGACAAGAAACAGAAGGTGTTCAAACGGAGGAGTGGTTGAACCATTGCATTAAATCAATCAATATATGCTCTTTTTTTAAAAAATAACTTCCATAGATTTACCAGTGTAAGCTTTTGTAATACGTTCTTTAAATTATAGAAAGACCTGCTGACTTGCTCGAGCATTACAAACCACAACTCTGTCAGGCAGATAGAATTTATTCATTATTTTACATGAGCTATACATTATACTGCATGTGGGTAAATGACCTGGAAATGATGTTGGCAGACGCCAAAACAAATCTTACACCTATAAAGACCCAGAGGACATGACAGCGACTTAGACCAACAGCGTCGAAATGGCGTCTTCCTGTTACTGCGGAGGAAACAAATTCTGAAGTGAAATAACGCGAGGAGGAAGGAGATGGCGGAGGTTTTAGATTTCGTCGACGAAGGGTGTTTTGATGAGGTTCCCACTGGACGCCATGGTCTTTTTGCCTGACACAAACTTTTTGGCAGCCTGGAAATAAATGCAAAAATGAGCATCGATCAAATGTGTTTCAGTCGCAGAGGGAAATAACTGTTGTAATAAACAATGCAGCTACATCTACATTCATTAGGTACACTTTCACCGTTTGAGCACACTCGATATTTTTGAAACATTTATCATAAAATAGAGTAAATATGCTGCAAAACAAGTGCACCCAAAAATATTTTATGCACATTTCTGAAATATGTGCCTTGCCTAAATAAAGGTTGGGAAATACTCCATTACAGTGGAAAGTGTACCTAATGTTTTGGCCAGTGAGGAAATATCAAGTATGCGTAATGATCAGAAGTTGAACAAAACAAAGATTTCCAGTGGCCGCAGCACAAATCCAGCTGCAAACGAGGGTCTTACATTGGCCACGTCCGTTAAGGAGACATTGTCGATGTTTTTGGCGAATTCTTCAGGGGGGTTGTAGGCGCCGTTAGCCAGCGCCTGAGTGCCCATAGCCTGCAGCAGACCTTCTGAAGTCTCCAGAGACATCAGCAAGTGAGACTTCAGCGACAACCTGCGCAAAGAGAACGAAAGCCACTCAATTGGGTTTAAACCCTTTCTGGGACAGCGGTTACTAAAGGCCAATTTTTTTTCCCCCTCAAATGTTTTGTAAATAATCTGTGGATGTTTTCAAATAATCGGGTTGTTAGAATGGCACACAATGGTGTGAGATGACCGCTTTCAACCTCATGGTTTCTTACTTGGCCCGAGTGAGGTCAGCAGCTGTGACTCCGCCGTCAGCGACAGCTTTCACCTCGGCAAGAGCGGCCTTCACGACCTGCAGCGCATGCAAAAAACATTAAATCACTTCTCTTTTTTTTTGTGGGGGGGCGGCATGCTGCTGGAGATTTTGCGGCACCGATGATACTCACAGCGGAGGTCGAGCCCGCTTGGGAAATGGTGTAGATTCCAAACAGCCCCGAGTCAGAATAGCTCGCGCTGTAAGCACTTACCTGTAAAAAAAAAAAAAAAAGATTAAAATAAGAATGGAAATTGGATCATTTGTGAGAAAAAAAATCTGTGGTTTCATTCCAAGGACATTGTGTAACATATCAGGCAGAGCACTCACATCGAAGGGGTCTGCAGTTGCCTTGGCAACCCCCTGCACCAGTTTGCTGGTTACATTGGAGCCCCTCTTGATGCGCGGACCAGCTCCCAGCAGGTGCTGCAGAACACTGAAGGCCACAGCCTCACCGCTGCCTGACGCCGCGGCCTCGCTCACAACGGCAGAGTGAACCAGGCTGCTGGTGCTCGGCAGGCGGATCTCACCTGAGAGAGCACAGAAATATCAGTGAAATGAAAAGAATTCAAATCAGATTTGGAGGAGTGTGGCTCTGGCTGTAAACCCCCTGAAGTTATGAAAATGTTTTTTATTTTTTTTAATCTGACCAGTGTTGCACTTAACAGAGTCATTGTTCAACTGCAATTGCAGCATTGCTTGCTAGGATCATATAACACCAACAACATGCATCTAAAATGTACACAATCATTACCCATGTTACATAGACGATTGTATTCACTCGTTACATTTTTCAAAACAAACAAACCACCTTCACATGATGCTCATCAATACTATGAACTTGTGTAGTCGCCCAAATAACATGTACACTGGCACTTTTATACAAATGCCGGTGAATGATTAGGCCACCCCTGCCTCAATTTGCGCCTGTAAAGATCACGTTGCTGAAATGTGCTCCTCACCACCACGATAACGGGCTTGGCCACCGGACATTCCGGCGCCACTGCGGATGTTGAGGAACTGCTCTCCTACTTGCTTCAGAACAGTATGATCCACACCTGCAGACAACAGAGAAGCATTTAGCTCCTTTTGTTTCGATTCATTACTGATTATTCCAAGAGTGTCGACTCGACATCCTTACCCAGTCCGACAAGGGCCATTCTTGCACTTGTGAAATGATTCTGGACAAACTGATGCAACTAAAAAAAAAAAATTTAACAAGATGAAAAGAGCAACGATGACAGTTAGAGGTGGACTTGACGCTATTCTGAACTAAAATAGAACAACAATACTCACATGTTCAGACAGGACATTGCCCACCATGTAGTCAGGACAGTAAAGGGAGTTGGAAAGAGCGTTCTTGTAGGCGGCTTCATGGAGACTTTCAACCACAGCTGGGACCAAAAATGGACGGCTCAATATTTTATTTTGTGTGTGTGTGTGTGTGGACCCACTCACCTATCTGAGCACTCTGTGCCGTTTTGTCAACCATGACCCTTGGGGTGAGATCGGACACCTCCCACGGCCGAAACTCTTGCGCCGTTGTCACATTGATCAGATACTCCATCACCGTGTCGCTATTGAAGGATATGAAGATAAAGTACTTGTTTTTCAAAGCTAAAAATGTGCAGACAATATTTTATTGATTATTTTGAGTTGATTTGTCAGGAAACGGAAAGAAAAAAAAGGATGACAGAAATCTGAGCCTTTGTGGAGAGGAAAAAAAATGTTAGGTGCTTACTCACAGGTCATCTCGCAAGCAGTCAACAGTGTAGATCATGTTCTCTCTGGATGAAGACGCGCTGCAGCGGCACAAATATGAAAAGGAAAATAAATAAATCAATAAATACCAAAAAACATCAAAAGAGTTTGTTTCCTATTCAGGGCCACCGACCTCAGTTTACCGCCTACTGCTTCGATACCACGGCATATCTTAAAGGCTGAAGCTCCTTTGGTAGTCTGGAAGAGTGTGAACATTAACTCTTTGCATCAACTGCTCATTTTTGAAGACATCGGACAACTTTAAATAGATGTTAGTTCAAACTTCAGACAGTAAACACACTTGAACATATTCTTTGCTCATGTGTGATGTCAGATCAGTTTATGCTAGCATGTTTTATAACATGGGTTGGTGTGACGCATCATACCAGGTCGGCGGCCAGTCGGAGGATGTGGGTAACTCCTTGGTTGTCAAGCGTCTCATAGCGACAGCCGGCCTTTACAAACACGCCAATCTTGGAAGCTGGCGAGTAGTTTTCCAGGGAGGCGATCACAAGTCCGCTGGGCAGTCGGGTCACCTGGAGAGGACACAAATAAAGATTGATGAAGCGGCCTGCCCTGGTCGCTGCATAGAAGCACCTCTGTAGAACAGAAACACAACATCAACAACCACTGACCTGCACATCCTGCGCCTGAAATGTAACATGTTTGGCAGCCCTCTCCACCTTATGGGCAGCCTGCGCCGCATAAAGCCTGGTCTGGAAAAACAGGAAATGGAAGGTGGAATGAGACAACTAGCTATAACAGTCCACATATTTTCAAGTAGCAAAACATCACAATCACGTTATTACTCATTAGGGTTCGATTCCGGCTCGGGCCTTCCTGTGTGGAGTTTGCATGTTCTCCCCATGCCTGTGTGTTTTTTTTTTTCGGGCATTGCGGTTTCCTCCCACATTGCAAAAACATGCATGGCAGGTTAATGGAACACTCTAAATTGTTCATATGTGTTGGTGTGAGCGCGAATGGTTGTTCA
Organism: Hippocampus kuda; assembly: GCA_901007745.1. Classification (NCBI taxonomy): domain Eukaryota; kingdom Metazoa; phylum Chordata; class Actinopteri; order Syngnathiformes; family Syngnathidae; genus Hippocampus; species Hippocampus kuda. Next base: position 19,403 of record CAAKHF010010281.1, on the reverse strand, counting down.
TCTATGTGTGCCCTGCGATTGGCTGGCAACCAGTTCAGGGTGTAGCTGCCTACTGCCCTTAAGACAACTGAGATAGGCTCCAGCAAGCCCGTGACCCTCGTGAGGAGAAGATGACAAAATGGATGGGTGGAAGTTCAAATATAAAGGGTGCAACAACTTGAACTAAAATCTTAAGTAATGACAAGTGAGACCGATTTGAAGCACCCTAAAACAGGAAGCTTAACGTCACTACCTCAAATTCAATTCTCTTGAGGTTGTGTGAGACCGGTTTTTCACCTGTCTACTGTAGATGATCCATTATTATGACTATAGTTTATATAGATATTACAGATAAATAAGAGGTGCAGTCGTTCTGAGGTTTGGGTGACAGCCCCTTCCTCGCAGCTATAGGGACAAGACTCGAGGGTTTAATCGCCACACAAACAGCGTGAAACAGACGGCGACCGTTCCGGTTAATTGCCAAAGCTTCGGTTAACTTGTAGTACTCACCGATAAGTGAGTGAGTCCCCGGATCCCCTTCATCTCCCCCTCTTTCTCCTTCAAGCCAGGACGACGAAGCAATATGGCGGTGTCAAAGTGCCCTACTGAGCCCTGCGTCTTTTTCTCGGTGTGGGTGTGATGCATTACTGCCATCTACTGGTATGGAGTGTGTATCAGGCACCCCTACTACTGTACTTTTACAGTATTTTAATAAGAGAAGAAAACCTTTACTAGTCTATTTTGTGCGGCACTTCAGGGTTAAAATTAATTGGGGCTGACTGGTGCCTGTGGACATCACATTGGCGACCTGTTTTAACTAGTCCATTTAAATATGTACAGATACAAAGAATAAAAATGTGAAGCAAATATTTAATACAATGATTTAAGTGAACAGAGGAAAAACAAATGCCCATTCCTCCATCCGTTGTCTTTTATTTATCCTAGAAAAACAAATATGAAAATTGCATATACCCTATATTCTTTTATGGTCCATCTATGACAATAAAGTTGTACTTGACTTGATCTAACCATCCATGCATGCCTTCCGTAGTTCCATTCCTGATCGGTAAGTGGCGTAAACGCACCCTCGTTCTACCAGCAAAAGCACACAAAAAAGAATGTCATTTCCGGCCTCCACGAGAATCGCTACTACACATGCGCCGCAGCCTACACGTGAAGCGGACGTTTGAGCTAGTAACAAGTAGCAACGTTTGTGCGTTTCCCAGCAGTGAAAATCAAATCATTTAATTTTAGCTTTTGTTGTTTCCAAATCCCCAGAAAAAGGAAAATACTCCTCAGTGAAGCATTTCGCCGAGAGGGACGACATACCAAGAACATTTCACAATGGTATGTTTTTGACAGAATGGACCAAGCAAGCTATTAGCATGCGTATGCTAACTATTAGTTTTAAAACAGCTGTGAAAAGCTTGAAAATCATTGCGGCGACTATTAGTGCATTTTGACTCATCTCGCTGTTTCCTGATGCCATCGGGTGTATTTTGTGTGCAGAGTGAAGCCCCAGTGAACCCGAAGGCCTACCCGCTGGCCGACGCCACACTCACCAAAACCATCCTGGACTTGGTGCAGCAAGCCTCCAACTACAAGCAGCTGAGGAAGGGGGCCAATGAAGGTGAGGGTCCTCCTAGCTTATTGGAAATCATTTTAGGTTATTAATAAAAAAAAAACAAAAGTTCAGGTTTGTTGCTCTTGTGAATGTGATACCAGCAGCCCAAATAAAATGTGTAGTGACTCCCCGAAGTTTGGGAAACATTGAAAGGGTTGCTGACTTTGCTTCTATTTTTTTGCCCCCCTTCCAGCCACCAAGACACTGAACAGAGGAATAGCAGAATTCATCGTGATGGCTGCTGATGCTGAACCACTGGAGATCATCCTCCACCTTCCATTGCTCTGTGAGGACAAAAACGTCCCGTATGTGTTTGTCCGTTCCAAACAGGCTCTGGGCCGCGCCTGCGGGGTGTCGCGACCCGTCATTGCTACCTCGGTCACCATCAAGGAGGGTTCTCAGCTTAAACCCCAGATCCAGACGGTCCAAATGGCCATCGAGAGACTGCTCGTGTAAAGTTTTTGTTCTACTGTTCGTAAACAAAAGGATGTTGCAACTCTCACCTTAGATATAATCAGCTTGTGAAGCACAGGAGAATTTTTTTAAATGTTTTCTGTTAGGTATGTTTGTCGTGGTATTGCCTGATTCATAATAAACTTTTTTTAAAAGATACTTTTTTTTTTGGATCCTTGTTTTGTTATACCACATGCAGGTCATAATCAAATGCATTCATTCTGTAAAATATTTTCAAAATAAATTAAAAAAAATTACTGCTTGCCTTTCCTCTTTGTCGACAGTGATTATTTTACATCTGTGTGAAAGTAATAGTACTTAGCTACACAAAGAGGTAGTCAACATAAAAATATGCAGAATTTGCATTACAAACGTAACAAAATGAAATGTAACAATACCATGGGAATTACTGGGGGGTTATTTTTATTACCAAGTTTTTTTAAAAATAAAATATGCGTGATGATTTTGAATGTCCCCTCGTTTTTTTTCTCCAGCACGTCAGAGATGTTTAAGATACTTTTATTGGCCACACTGGCCCTTTTCAAATAATAATTTCCTGCAAATTATTTTTTTGCGAACACCCCCAAGCTATGCCGAGAAGAGTCGACTGCAGAAACAACCGCTAGGCTACGCCATCTCGACTATTGTTCTTGAACGCACCTCGAGACCACGACTATAAAACGGTCCAAAGTCTGCAAGCAGACGTCCCGCAGCCATGACTGAGTCACCGGTTATCATTTCGGAACATCAAGTCTCTCGTCTGTTACACTATGGGGAGCTTGTCCCTCGTCTGGAGGAAGCTTTGGCCAAGTTTTCTCGAAGGGACGTTTCGGAGGTGATCCAACCCGTGAGGTCTACTTTGCCGTTGCAAAAAGTTAACGGGTAAACTGTGTTCGCATGCTCTATACAGTATATGCTACAGAATATTAATCGCGGTGATTAATGAAGTGCTCGGGAAAAAGTTTTGTACTTTTTTTTTTTTGTTGCACATTTTATTCGGAACTATTGTACAGCAGGGTTGGCGCTACACCGGGACTAAAAAGGGGGGTGTGGGGGGGGGGGGGTTACAGCCCCGTCAGAATTCTGTGTAGACTGGTTAAGACCCTCCAGCATTTTATTTGATAGTCTAGAAGAAATTTATAAAAAATATTATTTATCAGTTAATCCCTTATTTAGCCCCAGGAGAGAAAACAAATCCTGGAGACGTGCCTGATCTACAGAACCCCCGTTTATCACGGGAGACCCGTCGTGATGTCTCCCGGACTTTTATTGGGCTGGATAATATGGGATTAAAATAAAAATCCCTCCAATATTTTCTCCCTAAAATCTGATTCCCAATTTTATTCCCCTTTATCGATTTTATCAAAAAGAAAATTAAATGACTGTGTGTAACGGAGTGATAAATTAAGTTTAAGACAGTCACAGTTGTGACCCCCGTCACATATGGAGTTATCAAATAATTGCAGAAAATGTCTCTTTAAGCGAAACACTAAGTAAAACAATTTAAACGGTTGACAATTATGAATTACAAAATTTCCCGCTGCCTTGTTTACAGGGTTGACAGTATTAGGAGAGTAGTACTGTAATTGGTGACATTACATCGGGTGCATTTTTTTGTGTGTCAACTCATTTGTAAGCCATCTTTTGCTGTTAGTGTGATACGAGTGAAATTATAGACAGACAGAGACCCCGGGGAACTGTTTTCAATTGTGAAAAAAAAAAATGTCTCCATTAAACAGAAACATGTGTTTGATGCCGGCGTACATGGAAAACGATGGAATCTTCATCACAAAGTTTGTGGCCGTCTACAACCGTGAGAAAGGTTCAAAACTGCCTTCGGTTCAAGCAACGGTGGTGCTGCTGGACCCCGAGAGTGGAAGCATGAAGGCCGTGAGTCGCACTCGAGTGCTTGCGACCGGTACACGTCGACGGGTTTAACGGTCACACCGATGTACAGGTGATCGAGGGAAACGTCATCACGTGCATGAGGACAGCCGCGGTGTCGGCCATCTCCGCTAAGGTTTGCGCTCCCCCTTCTGCGGTTTGGCGTTCAAGGAAGACACTCACGGCATGTCAAATCTGTTTGTGCAGTTGCTGATGCCTGACCAAGCAAAGGTGCTGGCCATCTTGGGAACAGGAAAACAAGCCCAGAGCCACTACAGTGTCTTCACTGAGATGTTTTCATTTCAAGAGGTACTAAAGATAGTTTATCACACAATCTACGGTGTAGGTCCGGACCGATTATACCAGCCATCTGATTTAAACGACCGATATTAGCTCTTTTAACATTGGCAGATTTTAAAATTTTTAACACATTACTATAGACTGTGGATTACGTTAACTTGGATTAAAAAAAGTCTTTTTTATCTGAGTAATTTGTTTCTGTTTTATGGAGTCTTTTTCAGTTTCTCAGGAGTAGGAGTAGTAGTAGGAGTTTTTTGGAGTAGGGTTTTTTTTTTTGTCCTTGGAAAAAAAAATCTCGAGTAAAAAATTTTTTAAAAAAGTATTCCCCCAAAAACTAAACTAAGCTGCTTTTCAGAATACCATTTTTTCTGTTTTTCAACATATCAAATGCGAAATCGTCTCTCAAGCTGCTTTTTAACAACGTGCATCTTTATTTGTGACGTATGTTGCGAGATACATTTGTTCGTTTGAGAAACACGGGATCTGCTTGCTCCAAACACAAGGACAGTAGTACACTAACACTACAATATTTTTTTCTTTTCCGTTGCACTTGCGCTTTCTCATTGTATTATGGATTTAAATTTGAATTATTTAAGTTTGTTTAAAAAAAAAGGAATGCAAATGCTATACAAACATGCCAAGGGAGTATTTGAACAGGGGAGAAGGGATTAGTGTACGCTTGGAACTGGCACAAACAGCAGTTAACAATTACAATTTGTGCATCATGATTAATTCATTGCAGTTCCAGTGTGCATGACTTGGAAAACGTGCAAGTTGGGATACCCTTAAGTCACAGGTGTCAAACTCAAGGCCGGGAGCCAGATCTGGCCCGCCACATCATTTTATGTGGCCCGCGAAAGCAAATCAAACATGTCAACTTCCATGATGCTTGCTAAAGAGTGAACCAAAATTTGGTTTCAGTCGTAACGGCCCTCCAACGGAAATGGTAACTCAAACTTGGCCCACGACAAAAATGAGTTTGACACCCCTGCCTCAAGTCAAGGTTGAGTGTTTTTTTGTGTGTTTTTTAATATTTACCTTTGCCTTTATTCTTGGTGAAAGGTGCGTGTGTGGGGTCACACGAAAGAAGGGATGGACAGGTTTCAGAACTCCATCAATGGTCCGGTTACCGTTTGCGACTCCGCCGAAACAGCAGTGACGGGAGCTGACGTTATTGTGACGGTAACCTCAAGCTCAAAGCCGGTGCTCTTGGGGCACTGGGTCAAACCGGGAGCTCACGTGGCAGGTGAGAAGCCATGATAAGGTCATGTAGGGGAAACGTTTTTGGGTTTTTTTTTTGCCAGTTGCCAAACCACCATTAAAAAAAATAAATTTTGTTACCGGGCAGCGGTGGGTGCTTGCAGGCCAGACTGGCGAGAGATGGATGACGTCCTGATGAAAGAGGCGGTGGTGTATGTTGACAGCAGGGAGGCAGCCATGGTCGAGTCTGGTGACATCATTCTCTCCGGGGTCGGACAGTCTTTTCTTCTTCAAGCCATTGCTTCAGTTTAAGTGGGCTTTGTGCTGCCACTTCTGATAGCAATTTTGTCTGCGACGTCTTGGTTTTTCAGGCAGAAGTGTTTGCAGAGCTGGGAGAAGTTATCAGCGGAGGAACACCTGCAATAAGAGAGAAGACAACAGTGTTTAAATCACTTGGTGAGCACTACCTGATATTTCTTTTCTCCAGAACAACATGTAACTGTTTTTTTAACAGGGCTGGGGATTGAAGATGCAGTGAGTGCTAAGCTGGTGTTTGACCAATGGAAATCAACAACAAACCAACCTTGAAGACACAGACCTCCAGTTCTATTTTGCACCCATTACTGTACCAGTAATCATCGGTACTCGGGAGGGGGGGGGGGGGGGGGCTCCCTGGTGAGCTGGAGCCTTTCCAAACTGACTTTAGCCTAGAAGTGCAAAACACCCAGAACCTACTGCCACTCAACCGTAGGACACTGCATTGACAAACAACCAATTACCATGCTGTAGTCAATGCAAATTATTCAAAATAAAAATAAACAGACATGTTTTGATGACTTTATTTACTTATAAAACATGGAATTATACCATATCAGGCAAAAAAAAAAAAAAAAAGTAAATCCAAGTGTGCACAATGATACTTCACTGATACAAGGAGTGAACTTGATCATTGCTCATTTTTGGGGGGCTTGGGGGGTGATTAAAGCATAACAGCTGACGATTACAGCGTACGACACACCTCAAACAGGTGGGATCGCAATAAAACAAAAAGCGTTTGTGAAATATGAATGTTGGGAAAGCAACTAGTGTTAAGAAACGAATAAAATCTCTGAACTTTCAACAACCCGTTAGCCTTGAAATACTTTAATACGGACAACCTTCACCGCTGCTGTGCCGAGCATCACGTACGGACGGTGCTCGTCACCAAGCATTCAATTGATTCTTCTTAAACAGGACGCATTATCTGTGTATGTCATTAGAAAAAAAAAAAATAAGTTAATCGAACTTCTTTTTAACTGGTTGCTGAGTCAGATGATTAAAAAAAAGGTCCTTCAATCACTAGAGAACAATAAAAGGAGACGTCAGTTTAAAAATGTGTTTTACCACCGACTGGAAGTGGCTTTAGGGGGGTGCTGAACCCAGCATTTTCTTCTGATGGACTTGTCATGTCATGAAGGCCTCAGGAATTGCCATCTAGTGTAAAAATGTCTTCAAAAGGTCTCACAACTTACTTCACAATCCCAACATTGAATAGAAAAGAGTTGACTTACTTAGGCAGCCAGGATGCTCTTGATCAAATGAAAATTTTGACTTTTTAGGGTAGGGCGGGGGGGGGGTGGTGGAGGAATAAACTAGTCTGACAAGAGCACTGACATTTAAAAAACAAAATGGAATCAACAGGAAAGCAATGCAGCAAAACTGTTCAAGCTTGCTCGGTGAGTTTGGACTGCGACTGCTTCCAGTGCTGCAGCTTTTACAAAACGCTGCAATTCTTTTTCTTCTTCTGGATTGTCGGTGGACAGAGGACCGCCCGGATGGCTTCGTCAAACACCGTTTTAAGGCCACGCTGCGTCAAAGCGGAACACTCCAGATACTTTACGGCACCTGGTAGACAAAACAAGAAAAACAACATTTGGTACTTCTCAACAGACGCAAGCAATAAATTAATCTGTATTCCAATTACATAAACATTTTGGTTTTATACGTGCGGCTTAAACTAAAATGAAGGCAAACGAACTACGAATTTATATGAAAGACAGTTATGATGTCAACATGACAATAGTTTGAATGTGCATTTGTATTTGTAACTGACTTATTTCCTTCGCCATGGCCAAGCCCTGAGGGTAGATAATGGGCGCGAGTTTCTTCTCCTTGAGCTTCTCGATGGTGTCCTTGTCGTCCCTCAGGTCGAGTTTGGTGCCCACCAGAATGATGGGGGTGTTGGGGCAGTGGTGTCTCACTTCAGGGTACCACTGGTGAGCAAACACGAGTGGACAGTGAGTGGCCTCAAAAACAACAGATGCAAGATGGAAAGACATCGGTATGAGAAAGGAGAGGCAGGACTCTTACCTTAGCGCGGACGTTTTCAAAAGAAGCGGGGCTAACTAGTGAGAAGCAAATCAGGAACACATCCTATGGGGAGACAAAATAGCATGAGACGAAAACATTAGAATTTTGCATTTCCCCCAAAAATATTACATTAAACTGAAAATTAGCATTGTTTGTCATCAGGATGTTCCTCTTACAATTTTAAAGATTGAATTGTACCTCATGTGTCCAGTGGTGTGGCTCAAAACGGTTCTCAACATTTTCATAGTCGCAAACAGTGCCGTGAAAAACTATTTGCCCCCTTTCTGATTTTTCTTTTTTGCCAAATTGCTGCTGGTTGAAAGCTCGGCTCTCCAATCCATTTCGGGTTCTCAAGACTGACAGCTCATATCCTGAAAAACTGGTTAGTCACGTCACCAGCAAGTCAAAGTAGCATTCTTGGCTGATTTTAGTGAGAGATTAAAATTTGATTTATTCAATGTGACACGAGCGGGAAGGAAAAAAAAAAGATTAAAAAGTCAGAAAGGGGGTCAATACTTTTTTCCCGGCATTGTAATCCTGCAAAAACTGTGTTGCCTTAAGACTTGATTCCCACTTTCTTAGGCACAGAGGCAGATTTGTAGTGGGGACAAAAGGCAGTAACAAGAGGTCTTTTCACTCCCTCCAACTGCCATCCAGACTGTGTATGGGTACTATGGATACAAGGCTCCGAACTGCTGAGTGTGCACAGTCTCGTCTGGGCCTGCAAATGACTCAAAACAGTCGGCGGCGAGCTGAAGAGGTGACAAGCAAGCACTGCTAATCTACGTACAGTCTGCGGGTAGGACAGCGGCCTGAGTCGGTCATAGTCCTCCTGTCCTGCGGTATCCCAGAGGCCGAGGTTCACCGGTTTACCGTCCACCATCACATTGGCTGAATAGTTGTCGAATCTGATAGCAGATAAATTAACAAAATCATTTAGTGGGTCACGGGTGTGTGTAAAAAAAAACAGACAATTGTTAAGTCTTTCTATGTTCTGGTGTGGCTTACACGGTGGGGATGTACTCTCCGGGGAAAGCATTGGTAGTGTAACTGATGAGCAGGCATGTTTTACCCACGGCCCTGGGGAAACAAAAAAATCATCAGTCATCAGGACATTAAAGTCGCTCTAACCAGATGTAAACAGTAAACACTACATTGAAATGACACATCCATGCATTATTAGGGGAGTTGATGCAAACTAATGCTCGAAATAATACTTCAAAGCTTGGTTGGTATGAGGATCATAAAGCAAACACCAGAAGGGCAAGAAAAAAGTTGTTTTGAATACTGCAACGTCATTGTCGTTAATGTTTTTGTCCGAGATCAAAGCAAAAAAATCAACTGAAAACGAAAACGTCTTTGACTTTTTAAAAATGTATTTTTATGAAGGCCCTAATCGCTCAGCCCTGGCAACTTGCCCTGCGTCCAAAGGTAGCTTGATAAGTGCGCTTGCTTTATCATGAGAAATGGTCACAGCAATTGATACATTTTACATTACATCAACATTTGATTTTTATGTCTTCTGTATGAAACGCTGTGTGCGATTTTGATATTGGGAGGAGGATAAGTGTGCCTGCTGAGCTATCTGGAGCAACAGCTGTTGCTCATATTGACAGCCTGTTAGCCGCTAACTGGGTCAACGTAAATAAATAAATGAAAACACTTCAGGACCTCAACCGACATCATCGCTGTTTTTAGAAGTCGCCGAAAACGTGTCATAAAAAGTTGAACTCACCCGTCACCCACTACCACACACTTGATGGCCTGCATCGGGGGAGCGCTCCTTGATAGCTCGGTTAGCTTGTCTGGCTAACGCCAGTCGAAAATCAACAGGTCCTTAAAAAAAAGTAAAGCCGTGAACGTAACACCGCTTGCTTGAATACTTGGATATCGAAGGAGATATTCGCACACTCCTGTGTTTTACACGGCAAGGCAAGATGGACAGACAAAGTCGGTAAAGGGAAGGCAACACCCAAGGAAGAAGACGGGAAAAAAACAACTCTGAAGTGGAGATTAAAGGCAAAACCAGCCGCAGTTTGTGGAGCGATGAAGCCGGAGAATCCCTGCAAGGCACATCCGGTCAAACTGGGATAGACAAATGCTGCCACCTGCCGCTTGAAACTGGGACTGCGAGCTCTGACGTCATCGGCGAGGCACAAATTCTGTTTTAAAAACAGAAGGAAATAAGGACATTTGTGTTTGGTAGTTGAATCTTTCGTTGGAAAAAGCCTTTTTGTTGCTTTTTAAAATGGTGCCACTTTAGTTAGGAACATGTATTTGTGGATGTAAAAATGACAAGGGAAAAAAAAAAACCCCACACATTTTGGAGACAAATATACACAATTATACAATCGATTGCAGCCTTTAACAAAGCTCGGACTTCAAGGGTTAAAATACACAAGAACACCCACCCACGTTGAAAGAATGCTTTTTGTATTGGGGTCTACAGGAAGTCTGCTGTCACTCGATTTAGGGGGGGAAAAATCATTTTGAAGTTAACATTTCAAATGAGCAATCTACAGACGTGCAGCACATGCCTGCAATCCGTTTCCCCCATTTCGATGAGCTCATCAAACAGATGGTTGAACCCAGATGAGACTGCTGCTTTGGCGCAGCAGTTATCCCCAGATCCGGCATGCCCAACGAAGTGTGCCTGAGTTTGATCATCGCAACCGATTAAAAATCCCAAAAGGGTGATCGACAGACTTGTTGAGCAGAAATGTTGTTAATTCCACATCGCTCGTGAATCCCTTCAACCCGAGTTTCCTTCGCTCTACTTCTGTTTGCTCGTCTCATGCCAAGTCGTTTGGAAATGAGAGATGGGGATGTTTTACCAGGGTGCTTGACATGTCGTCAGTCATGTTTTTTGGCTCCGGTTGGTTGTTCTCCCTCAGGCGCGGTGGTTTCTTTAAAAAAAAAAAAAAAACCATCAAAATTTCCCCTTTCAAATTTAAGATGGTGCCTGATGCTGATATGTCATCTTGAAAAATTAGCAGCTGGCTAAAAAAAAAAAAAAAAAAAAACACCCACGAGACAAGCTTGGAAATGTGCTTGTATCTGTTTTTGATAAATAGTTGAATTTGTGGTCATTTTGATCACATGTTGTTGTAATACGATTGGTTTTGTTTGTGTGTCTTTGTGTGTGTTCCAAATGTTCGCCCTGCGGGGATTGCACTCGCCTACATTTCCCAGAAGGCTTGTCAACAACTCTTGGCCTGAAATGAAGCTTGAAGATCAATTTTCAATCGCCTTAGGAACGTGTTGACAAGCTTTTTGATTTGGAGCGTAGTTTGATTCAAACAGCAAAAGTACGAATTGACTGCAGAGTTGCGTTACTTCTCTTTGGATTTAAACAACAGGAGTGGCCTTTTATGATCGGAATCATTGGGAGGGAAATGAACGTCCTTAGCCTTTATATGCGCGCGCTCGGCCGTGCTGCACATGAACGTGGTCATCTTGGTCATCTGTCAGCACTCGGCAACTCTCTGGGTCACTTCATCCTCATCTGCCGAGATGTGTGCATGACATATCTTAATGTGGCTGACACGTACTGCCTTGTAGGGGCTCGCTTCCAGCACATCCGTCCCCATTTATTATGATTATTTTTAAATATGAGCATATTTTCGTAGCAGCTGCGATGGAGTTTATAGGTCAAAAATGAATCAGCAAAGAACGAAAAACAATTTCTCTCCATGACTGCAGTTGGAGAAACGTTTGTGGCTGCCGTCGCACTGCTCCAACATGTCGTCGGGCTACAATGCATGCTATTCATGGCAAGTTTCTCGAGACCGGACATGTTCTTAATCAATCTTATAGGCCAAATATTCCCATCTCATAGCTAAGATCAAAAATAAATTGGCAAAATATTTGACACGGCTCGAATTATGATCCAATGTGGCTCCACACGAGCGCAATTATACAGGCACATGATGCGAGTTTCGCAATACTTCCTGTGCGTCCCTGCCCATGCAAACTCGTGACTCAGCGCACTTTTCCAGGGATGCTCCCTGACCCGCTTTGCTGCTGAGAGTCCAGGAAGGGGCTGAGGCTGCGGACTCATTGTGCCACGCCACAGGGGGACAATGGACGAAAGTTTGAGAAAGGAAGTGAGGTGACGGGGACGCCCTTATACTGCGTCATGTGTGTCATTTATGTCATTTAAGGGTGGATACCTTCTCTTAGGGAGAGGTGGAGGGAGCTTGGGGGGGGGGGGTAGTCGGCACTACCACGAGGGACCGCACACTTCCTAATCAGATGTCTAATATGTATAATATGCCATTTTATTTCTGTTTTTTTTTAATTGAACCAATGTACAGAAGATTATCTTAATATATTTTAATGCTCAAATGCACATAAAAGATGAGACTTAAACACACAAAAATAACCATGTGACCCCCCCACACACACACACACAAAGGGCTCTCTTGCATAAAAAAAAAAAAAAAAATCCCATTCGAAGATGGGCCAAAACTGCTTAAGAGCTAACCAGCATATGTGCAAGAATTCACTCTGTGCACGTTTTCACAAAAATGAAAACAATAATTTCAATATTATAGTCCTGTTTTCGTCCCCTTATGCACTGAAACAGAAACAATACGCTACAGAAATTTATGTCTTCAAATACAGCAACCTATTCTGATTACTTGACTCTTTATCAACGACATTATTTCTGATGCGCAATAGCGTCAACTCAGCTTCTTCTCTTTTTTTTTTTTTTTAACGCGACAAGCTCTCAAAAAAACGTCCTCATTCATTTTCACGGCGATGCGCGTGGTCGCGTCGGGCGCGCACGCGCGCCTGTCTATTGTTTGCAAGGGGCGGGGCTAGTTGACGTCAACACGTTCGGGTTGCAGCGAAGCGAATGTGAACGCACTCGCAGGGGATGAATCAGACCAGAGAGGTGGCAGGGGGGGAGAACGGTCTGGTCGCGGGGGACGCACTCCCATTTCACACTTCCTTCCTCACAATTAAAAATCTGATTAGCATTCATTCGTGGGGCAGGTTGCCTGTGGTACTTTGCGTTCCTGCTTCATGCTCGCCATCATCTGCTGATCTCCGGCCAGACGTCTGCCAGCATCACACACGCCGGCTTGTCACCGAGCAGAGCTATATTTATTTATATCTTTTTTTAAAAATCCTAATAAGAGAGGAGAAATATCTTTTTGCGTGGGCTCATCCGGACACACCTTGAGGAGGACTGCCCTGTCACCACTCCAATTAATATGGATGAAGACAATCACGGTAAGGATGTTTTTTTCCTCCTTTGCCACTCGCTCCTCGGCATGGATGGTCGCGCTACGAGTCCATCCATGCTCTAGTAAAATAAAAATAAATAAGAAGAATGAGGAGGGGGAAAAAAAAAACCTTGACACAAAAAGAGCGACCACCCCCCCACCCACCCTTGCAGGTAATTCAATTTCCTTGCTCAAGGCATGTGACCACGCTTGCTCCTTTCAAAACAAAAACATCAAATTGTCCGCATTTTCCCCAAATTCGTTTTCTTTGAAGCCCTTGTTGCAAAGCTTTAAGGTGTCTCTCTCTCTCTCTCTCTCACACACACACATACACACCCGCGCACAATCCTCCATTTGAAGTCTGCAAACTGGGTGGAATTGATAAGATAAACGGATGGCAGGCTGACAAACAAGCTCTCGCTTGCTTTGTAGTTTGCTGATGAAATCCAGCGCCCCTGAATGTCACTTGATAAGTGAGGATGAAACAAATACAAGTGGTGGGAAAAGTGTGTCATGCAAATCATTTGGATTCGCTGCCAACACGTTCGGTTGAGTTTGTCGGGGCCGCTTTCTATGATGTAGTTATTTGCAACACCGGATTTAGAACCTAAGCGCGACATTGCTGCATCACGGAACTGTCGGGATCGTAATTAGTCAACAATAGTGAACACTGCAGAAAAAAAAGAGCTTCAAGACCACCTATAAACGCTTGGAATTGAGTATGGATGCCAGAAGATGGCAGCAAATAACTTTTTTAGTGTGAGGCAAGCCTAAATCAAGCTCCTTCCATCACCTCCACATAGTGCAATGATTTTACATAAGACATGCCTTTGACCCGAGTACAATAACAGCGAATAGGTGAGTTTCACAGCGACTAACAGAGGATAGGTTCCTTTCAAAAATTCTCAAATGCCAACTCACAATCAAATCATGTTTTTGTTTTCTTTGTGATTGGCTGTCAGAGAGCGCCGAGACATGCTCTTTGTAATTGGACTGGAAACAAGGCCCCGTGCCGAATAAATTATTTCGATAACTTACCATAAATGTTAATGGGGAGCATCGCCTGACTGTGATTCGCTCGCCGGCACGGTCACCGCTGCACGCGTCACTTAACATTGCTCTCATGCACACTTTCATTCCTCGCTGGGATGGCATGCTGCGTGGTGTCGCCGAGGCCGATAAGTTTGTCACCAGCGCAGAGAGGAAGCCTGTCAGCCAAGAGCAGATACACGACAAGATGTCACATTCCTGCGCAGCCCCATGCCAGATTCCGATCTTCTTCACATGCGCAGCGCACTTTGCTTATTTGTCATTTGGTGCGATTTATACGGCCGATTATAGAAAGTGGGCAAACTGTGCGGCATATGCTCAGACATGAGAACTACAGAGTACGAACGTGCAATGACCCAACAGCCAACGGCCACGCGGAGCTCAGATCGCCCATTTTTAATTGAACGACCGACCCTTCCATGTTCCATGTTCATTTTCATTTAACGCAAATAAAAAAGCCAATTAGCTCCACGATGAGAACAACACGATTAATCCCTGAAGGGTTGTCATCCTGTCGAGAGACGGAGTCACGTGGTCCTGGGAAGGAGGAAGTGCACAAACCCTCCCTTGCACTTTAGCCTGCATTTTGCGATCCATTCTAATTTATATGCGGGATAAAAGCATGAGCGGCGCTGATGTGTTTTATATGCACTGACGACTGGCCTCGGTTGTTTTATATTTACGGCTTTTCTTGAACAGAACAGCTGCAGTTTACATAAAGCACTAGCAACGAGCAGGGCGGGTAAGCAACGTAGACATGTGTTTTGAGCTTACAGCCGGACGGAGAAATGGAAAGAGGAGCAGAAATGTGTTGGTTTTTTTTTTTTATTGCCTTTATGTGTACCTTTCTCTGCTGCTTTTTTTTTTTTTCGAGTTGAACTTATCCCCCTGAAACAGACATTTAACTGCTGGGAAAAAAAAAAAAAGAAGTCAACCAAAGGCGGCTTTTGTCAAAGCCTGAATCCACTCAGTGTATGTTTGATTCCTTGGCATCTTGCACTGCGCCTCTGAGGGAATTAGTGGGTTAGAAGGGGGAAGTCGTGTGATTAGGATATGCTCTTTGTTGTGGCTGTAGGCCCAGTGTGTGTGGGAGGGCACCAGCCAGACACTTGGGGCAGCTTGGAGGTCAACTGGCTGCAGGAGAATGGTTGGATGGCAGATTATGTCTTGTGAAATCAAGCCAAGTTTGTTTATGGATGCCGTGGAGGAGAGGCGGCAGCAAAACAGGCCAAAATTCAGTTGCTGAAAATGTATTTATAACAAATCCACTTGTAAATAAATTGGAGCTATGCGGTATCAAAGAACTAGAAACAATCAATGGTTTGATCGTAATCTTCAGCAAACAAGTCGGTTGTTACAATGTTTTTGTCTCAGCGAATATATCACAGCGAGCGTACGTCTTTTTAAATGGGTTTCGCTCCCACTCCTTTGCACAAACATTCCAAAATGGGAAGCTTCATCACTCTGAGTTGCAAGCGTTCAATAACAATAGCTCAAACAAAGAGAGTCAAAGGAATCCAAAACTTTCAGAAACAAAACGCTCAAGTAATGAATCCAGTCTTGTGACTGTCTTTGTTTTCAAGTTGAAGTCATTTTGGGGAGGGGGGGAAAAAAAAAACTAGATTTCCTGTTAATGTCTCTTGTTGGCCCATCTGCAGGGAAGAAAAATGCTTTGCTATAAAAGCATTGAGCCAAATTGAATTCACCCCATCCAAATGTCTTAAAACCAACAACAACAAAAAAACATCTCCTTTGTGTGCCAACCAAGATTTACTACACGGCAATCTTCGCCCAGTTGTGTTGTTTCGTGGCTTAAAACAAGATTTTGTGATTTGCTTTTGACTGCCAAGATTACAGTGCTTTGTGGGGCAACGGTAGAAGATTAAATATACTGATATGATACGGCACATGTTCCATGCCGAACGCATCGACCCAGATAGTAACAGCGAGTGAATGCGCCTGAGAGTGAGTGGGACCTTGTAAAAGATTTTTATTTTTTTTACTATGAAGAGCTGAGAGAGGAGACTACATATGGAGCTGATTAGGAGAGGGACTGAGAACGCTTCCCTGCATGTTCCCATCACCATGGTAGTGTGCGTGTAGGTGGATGGGATGGGTTCGCTACTGAGGCAACACTCAACAGAGAGGTAGTCTCTCGTGGATTTATCGCCTGTCGAAAAGGAGCAGCTCTCCAAGTCTGTGCGGAGGAGAGACGGGAAAAGGCACTTGCAAAAAAAAAAAAAAAAAAAATTGACGAGAATAGTAACGAGTAGTCATCTTGAGGTGCAAAGCCATACCGTTCAATTTGAGCTCTTGCTGCTAGATCTGGTCCCTTGGCCCCAATGCAAGTGGACTGTAGAAAAAGTCCATTCTTGTATACAGTGTGCCTCTGCTAATCTCTGCTCGGTACCGAAACCCTGCGAAAGAATTGCAAGTAATTATTGACGCCCCCTCTAAAAAGTTGCCTGGAAATGCCGCAAGATAGCAGAAAAGCACTGCTTTTGTCTAACCGAAGCTCCGCAACTTTCTTCAACATCGTTCCCAGGCACAAAGAGCTCATCAGATGATGACAACGATCGACTTGAATCCAAATGAAACTCTGCAACTCACATAAACATAGTTCCTTGCACCAAGATGCCATAAGAAGGTTGGCAAAACTTCAAAATGAAGCTCCTCGATTCATATAAACATCGAGTAGTTCTTTGACACCAGCAGGTGATGGCGAAGCACTACTTTTCTCTCAAGCGCCTCCACTCGCTTCAGGATAGTTCCTTGGCACCAAAATGCCACAAGACAGCAGCAAAGCACCACCACAATCGAAATGAAGCTCCTCAGCTCATTTCAACATAGTTCCTTGGTACACAAAAAGTGAACCTGACTTTTTTTTTTGGGAGGACGACAAATTAAAATCTCAAACCAAGTGAATTAGCGAGTCACGAATCACGAACGTTTGGAGAAACTGAAATGAATAGAGCGCAGACTTCCACCAAGAACCCTACTCATGGAAATTCACTGAGCATACAAAACAAGGCGTATGAATCCATCTCCACTTTTTTTTTTCCTTTCTTGGCTCTCTTAGTAGTAATGGAGAAGTGCGCTAACACCCAGCTCATTCTTACCATCATAAAATATCCTGGCGCGCATCTATTTAATTTCCTGCACCTTGTTCATGTTCAAGTACATGTTTTCATTCCTGTCGGCGACAAGGTGAGCACATTTGCATTTGACGTCAGTTGTTCCGCGCACAAGATAGATGCAGCACAGCTGACATGCCGCCCATGCATAAGCAGTGAACCTGAAGGCAATGGACAGCACGTCAGCTGTGACATCCTACCCCAAACTCAAAGACGATATCAGACAACTCATTTGCCGTGCAGATCGCAAAGCGCATTTCAAAATTGCTTTTCATGCTGGATACACATCGCAATAATGTCGGCGAGCTTATCGGGCGGATTATTACATTCATTCCGCTTCCTGTCCGTCACTTGCCTGACGCCCGGAGCAGGCAGCCGAGGTGTGTGTCAGGAAATGATCCTTCAAATGTGTGTCACCTGTCAGCGTGTCGGCGTGGCGCGTCTTCTTGCTTTTGTTTGCCTTCGCCAGGAATCACGACATCAGTTTGAAAAGATCACCGGCTGCAATCTGGAACAGATTGTTCAACTTTTGCATTGACACACTTTTTATGCTCTCTACCTACAGTGGAGTCGAGAACCCGCACGGTCACCAATGAGTGAACCACAACAGAGATGTTTGGACTGACCCTAACCCTGTCCAGATGCAAGAAAAAAAAGAAAAAAAAAAAACCATCAGCATGTTTTATTCTCAGGCCGATCAAATCCTCACATGCTGATTATTTTGGCCTGCCAACATACCACGGCAAAACCTCTCTGATCCGGCCATTGATTCGAATATATTATCATAGTGCTGATGCTGAGCAGATGTGTGATCGAATGAGGACATCATGTGCAGACCACCCCCATTGCAAATGCGTTCCCAGCTGGAGGTCCCCATCCCCAAAAACCGAAGATTAACCCATGCAATCAGCTTCTGTGAGCCCCCTATACTCTGTGGGGTAGTTAGAACTAAAACTAGAAGCTCCCCAAATCTTTCCGATCACGCGAAGAGAGGAGCTCCTGTACTATGTAATGTAAAGACAGTAGATGCATTATGATGGCTGCGTATAAATATCTTACAATAATCTGGTTTATTGGTTGGGTGCCAACAGAGGCGCAAACGATCGTCGGTTTTGCCGGGCTCAAATGAATGAAATGAAAATCAAATGCATGGCATTGAAAATTGAGAAAAAAACGAATGTAAAAAGTCAAATGAACTTGGCTGTCACATTTGACCCCACCTCTTGGCTCTTCTGACTCGTCTCTGTGACATGTGCGCGCTCAGGGACGACGGGGCGCTCTAAAGAATTCACGGCAGTCCGACGCCCCGGTCCAAATCCTGGCTGTTGTGGAAAAAAATAAAATAAAATAAATACAATTCACTTAAATATCAAAAAAAAATTACGTATTTTTTTTCCTCTCTGATGTGCATGCACTCTCGGCTAACAATGAGGCACTCCAAAGCAAGTAAATCAGGCATTCAAGTTACACAAACATGAAATGTTGACAGCGGTGTCTTTTATAATGCAAACCCCCCCCCAAACGAATCAACAAATCATCAGGCGATACAAGTCAGGACAAAAGGCAATATTCATGCACGCCCCAGATTTATTTTAGATTCACTCGTAGCTGTTTTCTCCCTACTACAGCCCCTGCTCCATCATTGACAACATTGCAAGTCTTTGAATAACTTCCACCTCCTGCATTATGATGACATCCCATTAATTTTTTATTTTTTGCAACGTGGCACCAGGCCCAAACACCCCGAGTAGCACACAACAGCAAGCAAGGCCGACTATCCGCCGCTCCACGTGCTTCCTCTTATCCAGCCCAAAGCAAAGTAGGTTAGAATCGGGCAGCTGCAACATCTGTGCATAGGCCGCCCATACATCACACTTCCGCTCGTATCGGGGCTTTGAGGGGGGAGGGGGAGTGTGCGGGATTAGTGCCAGCTGGCCTTCCCGCCGAGTGTGTGTGTGTGTGTGTGTGTTCGTCTCACCACGTCTGCATGTCTCTCTATACAACGCGGGCTGTAATGTGAATGCTTATACAGTGGGAGGCGATGAGGGGGGAAGTGGTGGGGTTTAGATTAGAGACCCACTTGTTTGCTGGTACTGCAAAACAGAGCAACACAGGACATCTTTTTTTTTTTTTTTTGGGAGTATTACAGTGCGTTAAGTCGCTAAATAAAGCCAGTGGACCCATGGCTAAATCCAC
>CAAKHF010010280.1:26521-39113 GCA_901007745.1 Hippocampus kuda | reverse complement strand
ATGATGTCACCGGAACGTCGGCATAAAAGCAGGTGGGATAACGTGCGCGGCTGAAATAATACAAACGACAACGTTGATAGAGACGAACTTTTCACTTGTGCCCCGAGGAGATGTCAATGCTAATTCTGGAAGGAAAACAAATAGTCATTATTGGCTGAGATTAATCATTGATGAGCGGACCGGCACAGGTAGCCAAATAATATGATTTTGTTTTTTTTTTCTCCATTGACCAGGGACCGTCTGCAAATGGAACATTTTGCCGGTGCTGCCGTGACTTGAAATTAACTCAGATGGGAACGCCGGTTCACAAAAAAAATAAAAATAAAATCTTATTGCTATGAACCGTGTTGTTTTGGGAAGATTACATCACACAATTTATGGATTATATTAAAAACAAACCGGCCACTGATTGAATTGAGCAGAAAGTGGCCCGTGGTGTCTTTCAAACATGATTCAAAGCTAATTTATTCATAAATCACATTAGCCTGAAGGACAAGGGCTGGTGCGTTTTTTTTTTTTTTTTTGAAATATGACACACACACACACAGCTCTCGAAATGGAGTATGTATATTTTTGATAACCCTAACCCCCCAAAAAAACAGTCGAAAGTAGGTCTTGCGATTGTGAGAAGTGAAAAAAGCCACGCTTGAGCCATACGGTGAGTCAGCATCGCTCACGCTGCATTTCTTGTCCACTGTATCCGTAAACAAAGCATTATTTTGCCATCAAAAGCCTTTTCTCGGTCTTCAGTTTGTTGTTCCACAGTCGGCGGTGCCACAAGAGCAAAAATAAATAAAACATTGGCCTCAAAGTCCCTGTTCCTGTGTCTCTGTTGAGGCCGGCCCATTTTCTACTTCAGATTACGACCCAATGGAAAAAGGTTGAAACAAGACCCTAGCGAAGAAGACACTAGCAAATGCGCTCTTTGTTTTATTGGGTTTGCGGTTTTTAGAGTCACAGGACACGACGTTCCGTGGGTCTGCTCTAAAATGGCTGACAATCCGGGGGAACCTCTGGCAGTGAACGAGTTAACATTTTAAGAACTATATATATATATATTTTCTGCCCCCTTCGTTTACGAATGAGCTGGCCCATCTGTCCCGTTTAAAAATCAAATGTGGCCCTTGAGCGTAAAACGTGGCTGCAGCCCCCTCGCGGGACGGCGCCGATGCGCCGGGGACCAATCGGATCTTTCCGTTTCGATTCAGGTCGACATCAGCGGCGCCATCTCTCGTGCGTGCGGAGCAAATCAAAGACAGGTGATGAGTGTCAGCTCGGATGAAAGCGAGCGTCTGATGATGCATCAGGCCCGTTTATTCCTCCGGCGAGGTGAAACAGATGTCTGATCGGCAGCCTCCGCTTCATCGCACATTTTATTTTTTTCTACCCTCCCTTTTTGGAACACCGCGCGTCCCCTCGGTGTTATTAAGCGACGGGACGGATCGCTTCCTGGAAGTGACGGAGAAACGGAATCCCCCGACTACTCTGATGAGCATACATGCTGTGTCATTACATGCCAGAGAGCAGATGAGGACAGCTCCATAGCAGGCGCTAATCCTGTTTTAGACGATAACAGAAATGGGATTACGTCTGTACGAGGTGCCGTTCTTGCCCAGCGAGTGATGTTCACGGCAATCTGTCGCAGACGGGAGGTTGTGCGCTCAGATAAACAGCTCAACTGGCGGCGGAGGTGGCCCTAACTCGAAAGCCAACCATTCACTTTCCACCCGGACCTTAACCCCGAAGGCTAACAGTCTATAATTGGGGGAAGGGCTCGTTTGATTACGTTGAAGCACGTTTTTTTGTCCATAGACTAAAAAAAAAAAAAAAAAACGAACTTTTTTCATCGTCGGAAACATTTTTAAATAGTGTATATCCACATTTAACGTGTTGGTGCTAACGCGGGAGAATAACGGCGTTTATGAGCTACACTTCCTTTTTTTCAATTAAACAAGTGCTTGTCAACTGTGCGCAACAGTAGTATGGTCGAGAGACAGTGAAAACAAGAGCCGTGGATATCAATAGGTAGATAAGATACGCTCCTTTTGAGCTAGCTATGTGTCTCTGCCAGATGCTAAGCTAACGTCCCTGCTCCATGACACTTCAAGGGACTCTCTCTCCTGCTTCGATGGCCGCCCTGTCGTCCATCTCGTATCGATGAGAATGTCGCCCCAGCCAACATGGTTGACGTGCGTTTTAGCCTGCTCTAGTCTACTCTAATTTCGGCTTATCTATGACGAGAGAGCAGTGGAGAATCGCGGCCAAATCTGGAATTTACAGAGTTTGAATTGTACTCAACTGAGGAGCGTGTTGGAGGAACCGGATGCTAGGTCCTGACTTTTGAATCCAGGATCTGCTCCTTCTGAGTCCATAAAAAAAAAATCAAGGTTCTACTGTATGCTCAACGGCTACGGCAGTTGAAATCGACTTAAACCAAGTGTGGCCAGGGAGTATTGCACTCTCCCAATAAAGGACCATTACGTTCAGAGAGAGTCCAACACGTTTGTCACGTGCTGTCAAGTATTTCTAAGGAGGAAACGTGGCTGTCAAGCAGCTTTGGAGCACATCTGTTGCCTTTCAACTTGGCAGTGCTTTCCACTACCGACTGCTTCCAACTTATGGCACGCCCTACTTTGTTTTACTCTGACTGACTCGATGCCTCATCCGCACGGTGGCGATCTTAACATGTCAGGTCAATCCTATTTTGTTCACAGAGGGCTGAAACCTAGCCTAAAATGACATGGTCAACCCCGAAAGCACTTGGCCATTGAGGCCTTTGCCGCCAAGCCCCCCTACGACTCAGAAAACCCCAAAACATCTGACAAAAAACCCCACACAACTCACTCATAGAAGGTGGTCCACCCGTTCTCGTCGGTCTTGGTCGCCAGCAGCCCGGAGCTCCCGTGATACGTCATGACGGCGAGCACCTGGCCCTGCGCCGCCACGCTTTTCAGAGCGTCGTTGGTCCCCACGGTGAGCCAAAAGGTCTGCCCGTCAGGCGTCATGATCCACAGGGGCATCCCGGTGGTGTCCCGCCGGACGGTCACCACGTTCTTGTTCTTGTCCGTGATGGTGCTCAGCTCGCCCGCCCCCGTGTAGGTCAGGTTGTACAAGTGGTCGCCCGTGGTCAGGCTCTGGGTGAACACGTGGCTGCCGTTGGCGTCAAACAGGTAGAGCTCGTCGTCGATGGGCGACGACACCTCGTACATGTTGAGCGGGCTCAGGTAGGGCTTGTTCCTGCGCACGAAGCGGATGCGGATGTTGCCCAAGTCGGCGATGTAAAGCTCCCCGTCCGGGCACACCGCCAAGGAGGAGGGCGCGTTCAGTTTGGCGTCCTTGGCGTAGCCCTCGTCGCCGGAGTAGCAGTCGCAGTTGGCGTCGTTCTTGCAGTCGCAGCCGCTCGGCGCCCCCGCCACCAGGGAGATCTCGCCGTTGGTGGACACCCGCCGCACCCGGTTGATCTTCTTCTCGTCCGACTCGGCGATGTACAGCACGCCGGTGTGGGACACGGCCAGCGTGTTGGCAGACTCCAGCGTGGCGTGGACGGCCACCTTGCTCATGAGGAAGTGGTCGATGCCGGGGACTTGGCAGTGCATGGGCCTGCCTGCCACAATGCGCACTTGGTGGTTCTCCGAGATCTGGAGCACCACGTTGTTGTCCAGGACGTACAGCGAGTTGTCCAGGGGGCTCACCGCGAGGTCGGTGGGCCACTCCAGACGAACCTACAAAAGGGCAAAACATCGGAAACAACGACGTCTTGGTCAAGAAATATAGACAAAGGATTTCGCTGCTGCGGTACGCTTTGGATCTCATCACTAAGTAGGTGGGATAGCGCTAGCCGCATTAACTAGACTAATAGCACGAACACCATCCTTCTCTATTCACGGAAAAAAATCCACAATTTGTGGGGGGTTTTTGTGTTCTTTTTGAAAAAAATCGAATGGAGAGGAAATGTGGCAACGGTGTCGAGGAAGGAGTTCAGGAATCCTGACTCCTTGAGATGTCGGGGAAGTTCTAAGTTTAAAGCCCAACTCTAAAACTCTAGCCCTATAAAAGCCCGACTTTGGAACCTTTACTCTCATTTAAGACTTTAACTCATTCAGTACCAGCCAATTCTGGACCAAGTCTGAAAAGACGTTTAAAAACGTCTTTGGGAGTGAATGAGTTAAATGAGTGCGGGCCCTCCAAGAAACAATAAAATACATTATGACATCGACAACTGACATAGATTCAGTGTTGAGGAAAAATAACAACCCCCCCCCACCCCCACAAATCATCTGATAAGGACGAATGCGGTGCCGAGTGTAGCGTTGAAAGCAGAAGCGCGCTCTTTATACGGTTTGATCCAAAGATAGTCATCAATCGCGGCTGGAAAAAGGGCGGCGTGAGGAGTGCTCAAGATCAGATAAACTGCAGCAGTTTTTAAAGCAGCGGAAATGCCGCGTCCTCGTCACCTCCACTCACGGCGGCAGATGAAGCTGGAGAACGACGGAAGGCCTCAAGCCTTCGCCATGAAGACCGATTGTTCCACCTACAACGCGATCCGTGCTCACTGTCACTTCATTATTCTGAAGTGCATATCAAGTGTCGTATTTCTATAGTAAATTGATTTTTTAAAAATGCACACTAATAGTAAGGTTTTTTTGTGTGTGTAAGTGATGAGACAAAGGCGTTGATTAGCATGTTTTAGCAAGTGCGTTTCGTGGAAATGACAGAAATTAATTTTCCTCTTGTGCTTTTGAAGATTGAAGACGTGACATTAACCATGGAAACAAAAACAAGAAATGACTTTGACATGACCCTGCGACGACCTGAATATATGGGGGGGGGGGGGGGGGGAATACATGTCGGTAATGTTTCAAAAGTTAAACGAATGGGAGTTTGAGAATAAAAGTTTAAAATAAAGTTTGAAATAATTACGAAAATTATGCCGTGTATTTTACATCTGACCGCATTCTATACATGCACATGAGAATTATCGTCATAAAAACATTATGCAATTAATTACATTTTATAAATAACATTTAGAAGTTAAGACAGAAATTAGAAAGTACATTTTCTCTCTCTCTCTCTTTCTATATATATATATATATATATATATATATATATATATATATATATATATAGATATGATATATATTTGGAATGTATAATGGGGGGCTTTTTTTAAAATCAGCAAATGAAATATAATTTTTTTTGTATTTTATACATGCCAAACTTTGAAAAAAAAATACATTTTAATTAAAAAAAAATATATATATATAACATAAAAATGAATTAATTTAAAAATTTTACATGTATAAAGGACTTGACTTGACAATAAAATCAGAAAAAAAAGGTAAACTTCAAGTCAACCAACAGTTTGGCCATCAAGTGCGTTTCCACATGGCACCGTGTTGCCTGCACTTGAAAAATAAATGACGGGCGGCTCGTCGAAGTCGTTCAAGGACACCCGCCATCCGGTGTAACGACCCCCAATACACGGCAGAGCTTGTTATCCGCTTTCAAGGAGAAGATTGCCCACCATATTCCACCTTTATCCCTTCCCGTTCTTTTCCTCATTTGATGGCCAACGGGGGGAGTCAACGACAGGAAAAAAAAAAAGAAAGAAAATGTCATCTCCGACTCTCCAACGTTATTGGTCACGCTTTTTGACTCCTCATGCCACTCCTTTGGAGTGGCGCACTTGTCCACTTTTGATTGAAAAAAAAGCGCATCCCGCTCAAAAGGGAGGCGATTCCCCCTCCCTCCCATAATGGAGCATAGCCGCGGGCCGCGTACAACATCAATGGGCCCAGCGGCGTTCAGAAAATGCATTTACTTCATATGAGAGGGAAGGGGGGAGACTTTCAATTCCTTAAAACCAATTTCTTGTCAACACTGCCGGTTCAATATTACACGAGGCCGAGTGACGAGACGCCTGTGAGCAAATTTTTATTTATTTTTTTACGCTACTCTGGGAAACGTTTTCGCAGAGCTGCCGTCCGATGTGATGCATGTCCCCCCCAATATGAGAACTTATGATGTGCTTGACAAAAATTGACGAAAAGACGCAACTTTGACTTGGTATTCATGCGACTCGGCTTGAACGACCGCCGACTGGCATTTTTAGGCTAACGTGCTGTTTGTTATGCTTTTGAAAGATTTATGAGGGCGTGTGTGTGTGCGCGTGTGTGCGCGTGTGTGTGTGTGTGTGTGTGTGTGTGTGTAGCGAGCAATCCTGGCCACCCGCCAGAATGTGCCGACGCCGAGTGCAGAGGCCAACCACATGAAGAAAAAGTATCATGGAGGGGAGGGCCAAAAGGTGATTGAATTTGGACTCAAGGAATTCTGTTTTGGATCCAATTGCGAAAGAGATAAGAGACAAATATTGCGACATTGAACTTACTCTTTGAAATTGTACACGAGTTTTTAAAATCCGATTGTTGATGCGGTTTTACTATTTTTTTAAAATTATTATTGCATACGTATATACAGTAGACTGTATATGTGCAATTTTATGTTTCATGTCGGACGTTAGCAAGAGTCACGCCGTTTTTCCTTTGCAAATGAAGAGTAGTCTCATTGTGAACGTGAAGCAACTCGTGGAGTTTTGCTCATTTTGTTTCTTGAAAATGAAAACCAGTCTCCGCAAATATTTTTTGTTACTATAGCGATCAAACCGAGTTACGCCGTATCGAATCTGAACCATAATTCCGCTGAACCGAAACAAATGGTCCCTGTTTAAAATGAACCGTTCTTTAACCCTTGTGGACCAAAACATCCCATAACAGGACTGTTGACGTACTAACTAAAATGATGTCATGATCTATTAACATGTTGAAGGCGCTAACTTGTCCATATTGACTATTCCAAATTCAATGTTTTTGTTTTTTACTTATATGCAGTTGATAGTTACTTATACCCATAGCACAATACTGTTTTTTATTGCTTTGATGTCCATAGAGGGCGCCAACCTCAATAAGTAAATAGAAACTATATATGTATGGATAGGTCTGACGCCACTGAACATTTTGAGTGGTCGCAAGAAAAAAAAGGATTGAGAAATGACTTTGATATTACACTTTAAAGCCACCATTCCATTATGGTGCCTTTGTCCGATGTGTCGTTAAAAAAAATCAACGCACAAGGGTTAAATGCCTCGCACCCAAGGTATCAAAATAAGATTCAAATATTCTTTTATCGTCAAGATGCACGCAACTGACGACTTGCGAAATCCAAGCAATGCTTCAAATGACTTGAAATTTAGCACAAACTTGACTTGGCATTTGGAAAATTAAGACTTGACAAATGTGACTTACTCCCACCTCAGTTGATCACACCTTACAAAAAAAATGAATGGCAACCATGAAAAAAATCCAGCAATTTTTTTCTCTCTCCCTATTTTTACTCCAGGACACTGTCATGTAGCAATCACGTCTCCTCTTTACTGGCATCAGCATGACGTCTGCTGGCAGACGAGTGTGAAATGTCATCATTTCAAGTCTCCGTCTGAAAAGTACATCTAACGGCAATGCCGTCGTGGATGCTGTAAAACCCGTCGCGGTTTTTTCCTCCGCTTGAAGTCAGAACCCGGCAGGGGGCCGCGGCATAGCACCTTTTAAGGACATTAAATCCAAATTGGAGCCGCTAAGACCAGTTTGAACAAGCGAAAGACGCTTGTCCCAGGCTTGTCCTTTCCTGCTTGCTCAACAATCGGCGCAGACACGAGAGCCGATTTCCCTCGAAGCGATTCCACGTCTATTTCACAGGTCACGACTTCACTGGCCGGAATTTGGAGCATTAAGAAAAATTGAAGTAAACAAGGTGGTGGGTGATGAATTGATGACTAAAATAGTTTTTACGCACCTAAAAGCATTTTCTCAAAAGCTGACCGTGCGCCTTATAATCCGATGCGCATTATATATATGGATCAATATTCTGATTTCTTGGACATAGTACGTATTTTAAAAGTTATGTCAAGCGCTTTTTTTTTTACAGCTGCAGCGGTTGTGAGAGCTCTATGTAAAGAAAGGTGTATTGAATTGTATTTTCTTTAGTGTAGCTCCACCTAGTGGATGCATAACGCAACCGCAGCCCCTTTTGTAGCCTTTATTCTATGCGCCTTATAATGCGGTATATAAAAACAGTTTTAAAATAGGCCATTCATTGAAGATGCGCCTTATACTCTGAGGCGCCTTATCGTGCAGAAAATACGGTAGTTAGCGATGAATCGTCGAACCTCGACATTTTATCCAAATATAATACGGTAGGACGCACGCCAACAACATGCCGTGTCATTCGCATTTTGCAGCCGTGGGACAAGGAGTCCGACTGATTCACTAACATCGAACTCATCCCACGTGGTGGAGGTAATAATGTACGAGCCTCCTCCAGAGAAGCGCTGATGTTAAGTGAGGGCTTGGCGAGTGTTTGAAGCCGCCCACATGAATTTTTAATGGGGGCTTTTTAGCGACTGAGCGTCTTTCGCCGGGGCCTCACAAGCCGTTTGTCATGCAGCACTCTAGTCCTTGCCGGGAGCCTCCGTCGGTGATTTTTGTGCTTTTTCTTTCGCTTTTTGTCATGCTAGTGTGAACGGGTTTCGGTTCTGTGAGAAAGTGAAACAATGTCAGGAAAAAGCCTCCTAAAACATCTGAAATTGATGAGGCTTCATGAGAGGCATTTGAAATGGTGCACAGACGCCCGCTTTGAACGTGAAGGCTTCATTCTCAACACGGCCACGTCCCATTTAGGAGAGGGGGGTGCACACTTGTGCAACCGGATCATTTGAGTTTTTTCTCTCCGCCCCAGTTATGCTCTTCTCACCACTCCGGTGTCCTTGCCCGGGGCGGTTTCAAGGGAGGGGACGTGTGAGTGGTCCATATGCGCTCGTGCCTCAGTGGACGCGCGTGCATGGATGGCGAGCGCGCGGGGGTTAAAGTTCAAGCTCATCCTATAGCCTCCGCCGACGGCAAAAGGTCAGCGCGCATCCTGGGTTAATTCCGCTCAGATGGCGGCGAGGGCGGGGCGGCGCGATACCTGAGCGATGTCCATGACGGAGTCGCAGCTGAGGGGTCGCGTGGAGGTGAGGTCGTTGAAGCCCAGGAGGGTGGAGATGATGCCGTTCTGGTCCACCCGGCGAATCATGGTGCCGTCCACAAAGAAGACGACGCCGTACTTATCCACCGTGATGCCTTTAAAAAAAAAAAAAAAAAAGTCATCAGCAGAGAACACAATAACCTTGATGTGTTGCATTACGATTTCCAATGGAAAGAGCAGACCTCCGCCAAGGCCTGATTTGGATCATCTCGTACATTATTATTATTTTCATAAATCAATCATACACAATGCAACTTGATTGATTGATATAGCGCTTTTCACAACTGCTGCAGCTGTAACAAATCCGTGCATTGAAATGTCATGATTATTTTGTTGTGACATTTGAATTTTTTTTTGTTATTACTTTTTGAGTTCCGTCAAAGATGCTATGATTTTATTATTATTATTATTATATTACAAATGGCCGTCTAAATATGTCATCCAATTTTAGCTCTTTTAAAATAGGCAAAAATCTGCCATTTTTATAAACACAGAAGACAAAGATTTGACATTCACCCACCCAAAAAAAAATTGACAGATTGTTGCCAATTTTTGTCTCTATTGTAGTTTTTTTTTTTTTTTTAAATTCCTGACTCAATCGACCAAATAATCTGTTATTGGAACAAACAGTGGAATCGGCATCCACCTGACAAAAAAATCTGTCATCATCATCATCACCGATATATCCCTAATTGCAACATTTTTTTTTTTTTTTGCCTGTCAGGCTTTATTCCTCCTGCAACTGTTTTTTTTTTTGTAGCGCACTGATTATTATGCTCTTTTAGGTTTGCTTTTAATGAATGTATCGACATCTCTTCCTTCTTCTTCCCATAACAGACGCCGAGAAATACGCAGCCGACGTTCGCGTCTACCTTTGATTTGCGTGCCTGATTTCTTCTGTGTAGTCGCAGCCTGTCACAATATTTCAGCGTTGGCGACAAAATGTGTTTTTTTCAAAGAAAACCTTTGTGCGTGCGTGTGTGTGTGTGTGTTATTTAAATTTTTTTTTTATTTTTATAACACTTCTTCTCTGCCAGCAAGATTTCAGCACGTATGAATCACACTGTCACGCCGGCGGAGAACAAAAGGTGCGCAAGCGTGTGATCAAATGACTTAACGCCTCGTCCAAATATAGAGAACCGGGTGGGATGGGTGTGAGGGAGGGGGAGATGACGCCGGGGAGCACAAGGAAATAATCAAAATAATGAAGTATGATAATAATTTACACCGGTGATGCTAACATACAGTTGGTGAAAAAAATAAAAAATTACGACTGATGCGCTGTTTCACCGTCTGTTTTCGTAGGCTGCACACAAAAGAGGAAAAATGGGGGATGAATACAAATGCAGCATTTGATAATCCCTCAAATAATTGTTTCCATTTTTTTTTTCATGATTATTTGTGAAGTAGCTTCCGGATTTCTTTCTCTAAAGGAGATCGTGGTGCACACTGTGATCTCATACAAAGGAGAATTGTTTTCAAAATGTAGTTAATGTTACAACTTAATACAAATTTGATTTAAAAATGAATTTAGCTTAGAAAATGTGTTTATTGATCAATCGAAGTTTGGCAATTCTTTTTGGGGTTAATTCATTGAAATATTAATTAATTAATTAGTGTGACATAACTTAAATGTATTATTATTTAAGAAATATTTCATGTATATTATTTGTGCATTATATTTTATTTGACAGTTTATATATGTTGATATCTTTCATTTAAATACGGCCATTTTTTGAGTGACGCTCAAATGGCAATATGAAAAATGAGATGAGAATAAAGAATTTAAAACTTGATTGACAGCACAACCTGCACCGCTCAGCAGAAAAAAACAAACACAATGATGTGGTTGCACAAGTGTGCACACCCTTCTCAAAACTCGGGATGTGGCTGTGTTCGGAATCAGCCTTCAACCGGATCAGGTTAAATGGGAGTCAACACACAACATGTCTGTGAGTAACCCCAAATAAAGCTCCTCAGCTGTTCTAGTCGGCTTTTCCTGCCATGTGTGTGCTTCCTCGCAGATTGTTTTATGCTAATGCTGATGAGCATTTGGAACTGTTTGTAATCCCCCCCCCCCCAAATTGTAAGTTGTATTTTGAGTACGTAAACACACACATCGGCCACCGCGCGCGCGCTAATGGTTAGCATGCAACATCTGCAGAGCCGCTCGCCCTCAGCCCTCACCTCTGGGGTTGGTGAGCGTGGCCTCGGCGGCCTTGCCTCCATCGCCGCAACGCGCGTCGTCGTAGGGCAGGCACTGGTCTCCGGTGCCCGCCACCAGCTCCAGATTCTTGGCCACGTCCTTGGGCGTGTTCAGCGACTTGACCTTGAACACCTTGCGGCTGCTGGTGTCCGACAGGTACACGGCGCCGTTCACCGGGCTGCTGGCCAAGTAGTACTTGTGGGCCGGGCTGTTGCTGTTGGCGAAGGCGAAGAAAAAAAAAAAACATGTGAGACACAATTAACAAGGACTAGAAGAGGCCATTTGGATTCACTGGAGGGGAAAAGACAGTGAGATGAAATGAAAGCGGGTTAAAAAAATGACAGGAAAAAAAGCAAACAGGCATTTTAGTTGGGACTCCCACATTCGCAATTTTTTATGAGAAGAGTGCGCAGAAGATCTACTCAGAGCTTGCAAATTGTTGTAATAGCACACGAGCTGCAGCAGCACTGACTGGAGAGAAATGCTCGCGAGGACACTTTCTCTGACCCGTAATTTCTCTGTGATATTAAAATTACAAAGCTGTGTCAGCAACACAGTGACGGCGATTGCAAAAAGTGGACTCCCTTGTCCCTTGTTTTTGAGATATTTGGACAAAAACAAAGCTGCACACACAATTCGAGCAATTTGATGTCTGTTTACATTCGTTGCATGTGTGCCCTGTGATTGGCTGGCAACCAGTTGAGGGTGGAGCCCGCCTAACTGTCCGACGACGGCTGGGTCGGGCTCCGGCACGCCCCCGACCCCCCCTGAGGATAAACGGAATTAGAAAATGGATGGATGACGTTGACGGCAACAAAGCTAGTCAGCACAACACACCGCGCGAGCCGTTTGCTCCAAAACCATTTGCTCAGTTGGTTTTACTTTTACCTTTCAGTTGGCGGGCAATACAACGAACAATTTGTTCTCTAAACCCGTCCGTATTCCTTTGTTGAAAATGCTGGAAAGCAAAAGTATTTTCCAATTTCGGGCTTTCCGTACACTTCCGCACTCGTAAAGCCGAGCCAAGGCATTTTGCAAGGTAGTTTGTCTTTCGCGGCGCTGTACAAACAGCAACATGGGTGCATCTAAGCAAGGTAGTCATTAGCGTCCACTCCAAAGATAACCCGAGTTTATCGGGTCCTCGGCAGGCCCCGATCAGCGTTTTGGAGACGGCTGTCAGCTGGCCGCCATTCAGACTGGATTAAGAGCCAATCTCCACTCTTTAACCTTGAGGCTTCTTTCATGCCTGACTATTGTTGTTTTTTTTCGGGCGTGTGTGTAGTCCCCCCCCCCCCCCCCCCTTTTCTT
>CAAKHF010010279.1:15052-25249 GCA_901007745.1 Hippocampus kuda | reverse complement strand
TTTTGACGGCTCTCTCATTCCTCCCCGTCTTTCAACCTTGCTTATTTCCTCCATCTTTTACTCTCACGCCACTCTTTTCCGTGCTCCGCCGCTCCATCCTTCTGTTTCTCCGCTCGAGTGTTTCGACATCATCCACCATCTTTTGCGTCCTTCTTTGCGGCTCTTTGTCGACTTTTGGAAGATGTCAACTTTCTCACTTGCGAGCGTCATCCATCTTTTAGTTTATCGGCGTCGCAACATTTCACTCCATTGCAATGGCGCTTAACCAGTTTGGGTTATCTCAAGTGATGTTCAAAATGCTCGCATTGTCTTTCGGTGCACTTTTGGCAGCGTCGAGTCAAATTCTGGTAGCATATAAAAAAAAAAATTTGTTGGATAGCATTTTATAAGGATCGGAATGAAAGATTAGCAGCATTAGCTCGGCGGTGTCGGTAAATTACAGGTGGGGATCACAAACAAAGAAAAACATCACAATATCAACATGGAGGACATCTGTATCTAACAAACTCAAACTCATTTTTCTCACGGGCCATGAAAATTTATTGGATTGCTAGTTTTGAAATCAGTCAACTGTAATAGTTTGTTCAATTACCGTACAAGTGTAAAAACGGTAACAAAATGATTGTAAAATCTCAAGGTTATTTATTACACGTGACAATTTGACATTTTACAGATTTTAGCGAGGATCGTGCAAGTTGATCATGATTTGCTTTTTGCGGGCCACATAAAATGACGCGGCGGGCCGGATCTGGCCCCGAGGCCTTGAGTTTGAAACCTGTGATCTACACCAACATGGACTTTTTCACGCATGAGGACCGAATAATAAGCTTGTAATGTTAACTAAAAATGTTCAGTCTTTCTGGCCCCTTTTTGTGACTTCATTCAAATTGAGAACAGCAAAATATTTAAATTAAAAGTAAAAAAATCTTAACCTGGGTTCGATCGAACCTGAGGGGTTCGGTGAATCGGTCTCAGGGGTTCAACGGAGCCTCTGCCATGGAGGGTAAGACACACCCGACTCAACATGTCAATTAGTTCCGACACGCCCGCTTGGCCATCACTGGCTGCAGATGATCACATGACATTGCTTGTCCAATCAGTGCTGTGGGAAATTTTGTTCGCTTAGTAGTCAGCGTGTGACTGTCTTGATAGTACGTCTTACAATAAAAAAAAAAAAAAAGAAGTATACTTATCTCTTAAATTTTTATTGACTTTTTTCTGTTTTTAAGAAATATATATTTTTTAATCTTGAATTTTTAAAAAAATATATATATTTTTTTCACGAATGAAGGATTCGGTGAATGTGCATATTGGGTTCGGTACCTCTAAGAAGGTTCAGAACCACTCATGTCGCAGTCTGAATATTCTGTACTATGTCTAGTGTAAAAGTGGTACAAAGTCATGACTGTGGTTTGTGTACTCTCATTTTTTTTTCCCACCCGGAATTGAAATCTTAACATTGAACGCCTCTCCGTGTGCCGCTCGTGTCTGTGGAGAGACGCTCTCATAAGGCAATGATTTATGTGGTCGAGTTTCTCCATTTTTAGAAAAATAAAATTCTCTTTCGCATATCACCGGGTGGGATGGTGTTCACTGCCCATGAAAATCTGACGGAATCCATTTCTTTTCACTAAAATTTTTAGTGATGTTTTTTTTTTTTTTGGTCCCCCCAGCAATGATTCGTCGACTATTCTCATTCGCGGCCATTATTTTATTCATAGTCTTCAAGGCCCCCTCCGGCCATTCATTTTCTGCCTCCTATTGTGTCGCCCGCTTCTCATTCTCCAACAAGAGAGCAGGGAGGTAGACAGTAAACAGGTGGGGAGATGCGGAGTCAATAAGGCCGACAGGTGGTTTTGTTTCATGGGAAAACGAAGCGCTTAGCCAGACTGTCTGGCGGGCGCTAAGGATGTTGAGCTCGCCGGTCGCTGGCTGAGCTGAGCTGAGCGAGCCAGGCTGGCCGTGAGGCAGGCGGCCGCTTCTCTGCGCCGCTGCTGGTTAATGGCATCAAGTGCTGCTGTCTGCAATGATCAGTGCTCAGGCTGGAGTAATGGGCTCTGATAACAGTAATGGATCAGCCCACAAACACTTAGCTCGGTTTACTCTCTAATGCCCCTCGTGGTCCAACCTCCAGCAGCTGTCGGTTGACACGGGGTAACACACGGGACTCACAAGATTTAGATATAGTGGAACGTCAAAAGCGGGAATGCTCCGAAAAAAAAAAAAAAAGTTCCTCTCTTTGCCAGGTCAGCATATCCTGCAGGAGTGGGTCAGTTTCCGCAAGTATCAAAAGAGATGTGAAGGGAAGAAAGTGAAAAGAATGGGTTTATGCAGCGCGGTGATTCTGAAAGTGTGATGCTCGTACCCTGAGTGGTACTCAGGCTCACTCTAGTGATATAATTTTCTGATATCTAGATGCTGGTGGTAACTCATTCAATCCCAGCCATTTTCACTGGAGCAACCCCCTCAATCCCAGCGTTTTACTGGATTTTGACTGATCTTGCAAGGCCCACAGAATATTTGGTTCTAATGCTATATAAACACGGAGCCTACCAAAATAAAGTTTGGAATCTCTTCTTTCAGCAGAAAAAAAAAATCTTTTTCTATTCTTCAGCAATCGGCATTACAAAATGGCTAAGTTTCATGGAAATGGCGATTCCTGGGCAAAAAATGGAGAAAAAGAGCTTTTTGTAAAAGCCTGCATTTCAAGCACGTGAGGCACCACTGCCACCTACTGGTCGCTTTTTTACATGATTTACAATGCAAACAGCTAATTCTCATTCATAGATTGCATCAGACCCTCCTCTCTATGACGCAAAAAAAAAAAGACAGACGTACAAGTACGTCCTTGGTAGGCGGGGCCTAATTTTAAAAAGACGTACAAGTACGTCTTGTGGAATGAAAGAGTTCAAACTTGGCATCATTGGCATTTTTTTTTTTTGCATTACGTACATCATCTTTTCAGTGAAGGTAACAGAAGATACTTTCCGACATTAGATCGGAGCATTTGCCGACATTTGCAACAGCACTGTTTCAACTGCGCATATTCAAATGATTTTCCCCAAAAACATCACAACAGTGTCAGCAAATTAAGATTAGCGTCGGCTCTCGGGCAGATATGTCTACTTACACTGCAGACACAAACGACAGATTTTGATCGGATTTTTATCCACATATAATAGAGGGCTGATTCACCGCAATCTGCATATATATAGTATGTATTAGAATGTCGATATTGTATGTATTATTCATGTACAGTTGCCACATATGGTGCTGCTCTGATTTTGCTCAGTCTCTGACGTTGCAAATATGTACATAAATTTTTAGGATTTTTGGTACTTTCGTATAAATTTTTTTTTCAACTACCGTCCACGTTGCTGCAGCGCAACTGGAATTTCAATTATATTGTACCCTGTTTGGTGCATGTGTAGAGGACTGCTGGTGCATATGCTTGTATTCACATTTAATTGCCTGTTGCTGTTTCTGTCAAAGCTGATTGGAATGGAAGGAAAATTCAACCAAAGCAGGTGATTAAAAAAACCCAAAATACAAAAACTGCACATTCTTTTTGGAGTGTATAGTGAGTACAGACCGACTATTATTTTGTTTGACGATGCATGAGAAGCAGATACGGGATGTTATTCTACATGAATCCAAAACTAATTTGGGTCTAATACACTCAAATTTGAATTCTTAACAGTCGATCCGAGTTATTGTTTACCTGGCGAAGCCAACTCCCCGGCTGACTCCGTTGGCGTCCCTCAATATCCTGGTGGAGATGACATGACCAAGAGGTTTCAACATATTCTCCAGCTCCTGCTCGTCCATCGAGATGGGCAGGTTGGAGATGTACAGGTTGGTTGGGTCCTGCTCTTGTTGCTGCGAGGGCCCGGCGTGTGGAAGACCGGGCACAGAAGAGAGAAGAGAGAGGAGAAGGTATGAGAGCTGAGGCGTCACAATCAAGTGTCGAAAGCATGAAATCCGCTTTGTTACGGGGCAACCCGTGGAGTGGAGTAAAACTGCCGAGCGTGCAACCAACTGCTAGTTGCGCTTCCATACAGTGGTACCTCTACTTACGAAAGTAATAGGTTCTGGAAGAATTTTCTTAACGAGAAAATTGTGTTAGTAAAGACACGTTTTACATGTAAATGCCCTAATCCGTTCCAAGCCCCCCAAAAATTCAGACATGTTTTCGAGAGCATAAAAATGCATCAAAATATGTAACAAATAAATGTTACAATTAGATTATTACACAATAAATGAGAGGTGTGCATAATGTAAAAAACTAAGAAAAGAGTAAAGAATAAAAATGATGGTCGTCTATCTTTTAACTGCGTCATCATCGTTTTTTGCCCTCTTTAGTTCATGTTCTCCGTCAGAAGTGGTTGTTGCCTGGCGTTTTGTCAAGAACTGATCCAAGGACGTTTGCTTTTGTTGGTTTTTAACAATCTTTCAAAAATATCCAAGGCAAACATCAGCGTAGTGACTGACTGGTGAACACTTTTTCTGGGTGATTCACATTTACAGAAAACTATTGGAATGCCTCATGGCCCGGGAGGTGAATGACGAGGACGCTATATAGACACCTATCTATTCACCTACACACATGGACACATTCAGTGTCCACTTAGCCAATAGGATGCCAGGAAGATGCTAGGTAATAGCCAATGACAGAGCAGCTAGAAGCATGTTGCGTTCAGGAAACTTGGAGCTGCGAGTAGCAGCCCATCCTGTATTTTTATCTTTCGTATCTTGATATTTCTTTCATAACAAGAGGCAATATTTTCCTGTTGAAGCATTTCGTAACTTGAAAATTTCGTATGAAGAGACGTTCATAAGTAGAGGTACCACTGTATTTGGAAAGAGGAGCACATTTATCTGCAAGGTGTGTGTGCAAGGACAGGCTTCATGAAAAAGTGAAAGATTATAATTAATTATGAGGCGCGGGCTAACAGTTAAGGATAATTGAGTTTATTAGCACCCGTGATATTACGCTGTGATACAGTTACTGAACTTGGTTATCATTGCGTTAACATTTTTGCTGGCATAGAATGACCAGGGACACTTTTTGTCCAACATATCATAACTCTGTCCGCATATTCGACTTGGCCGCGCTGGGACTTGGAACCCTTTAATTAGCGCTTCACTGTACGGTCTGATTGGAGTGTCACGGGATGGCTTATTAGGCACCGTTAACGCAATCATTGCTTGCTCTCAAATGTCAATCGCTATGGTAGTACCATTGATTCGCAGAGTGTGTGCCTGTAAATCAATACTGCCGTGGCCTGATACAAAGCGCTTCCTGACCCACATTAGCATTCGGTAACTCTTTACCTCTTGATGTCTTAAACAAGGACGGTCAAAACTCCATTCCTGTATTGCAGAACCTTCAAGCTATTCTTAGTCATCACCACAGATAAGATCCTGAATTCTAAGGTTTAAAATGTGAAGCAGAGATTTGTCAGGTCGATAATGTAAACGTGTTTTTAATTGCAGTGCCCCGAGGTTGCTGTTAGCTAGCTAAAAGTGCACAGCTGGTTGCGGCTTGAGCCCGAGGTAACAGAGGGCTCGGTGAGTGCAACTGTTGAACAGCTGGGCCCTGCAGTGCAGCCAGACAAGTCAATCAGTTACCAAGCCCGCAAGACAAAAGGGCTCAAGTCCGTCAAATTGACGACAAACTTGGAAAAAAAAAGTGTTCTACGAACACAACAACAACTTCTTCAGATGATTAAATCTAATGCATGGTGTGTTTGAAAAGAAGATGTGATATATTACAGTCCCATCATGAGGTGTGATTCATGCATCCGAACGTGTCAAAGCAATTAACTGAGAAATTCAAAATAAATAAATAAATTTAGGCTATTATAGAACGGTACAGAAAAATGGCAACCACGGAGTTGTTTGTGGGGACGACCCGATGGTCAAGTGGTTAGCCCACAGGTGTCAAACTCAAGGCCCGGGGGCCAGATCCGGCCCGCCACATCATTTTATGTGGCCCGCGGAGTAGAAGGCGCACCTTCAAAGAATGGCCCATTTTAAAACTGTTTTCATATATCGGGCTCATTGCATTATAAGGCGCATAGAGTAGAAGCCACAAAAGTGACTGAGGTTGCGTTATGCATCCACTAGATGGAGCTACGCTAAAGGGACTACAATACAATACAATACAGGTTTATTTAACATTTAAAATACTACGTCCAAGAAATCTGAATATTGATCCACATATAAGGCGCATCGGATTACGGAAAATGGCATGCCTTTAGGCGCGCCTTATAGTATGGAAAATACTGTCGATATTTTGCAATAATTTTGTTTCCCTGTTTACACTCACTTGTAGGAATTGACCAAACTATTGTAGTGAACTGGATTGATTTCAAAACTAGGCAATCGACCACTTTGTCATGTACAAGTAATAATACAATGAGATGATTAAACATTTATTTGGTTTCACCGTCGTAACGGCCCTCCGAGGGAAGTCGTCACGCCAAAGTGGCCCACGACAAAAGTGATTTTGACGGCCCTGGGTTAGCGCGTCGAGCTCACAATGCAGATGTTGTGGGTTCGATCCTGGCTCCGGCCTCCCTGCGTGGAGTTTGCATGTTCTCCTCGTGCCTGCGTGGGTTTTCTCCGGGTACTCCGATTTCCTCCCACATTCCAAAAACCTGCACGGCGGGCAGATTGAACGCTCTAAATTGTCCCTCGGTGTGAATTTGAGTGCGGATGGTTGTTCGTCTCTGTGTGCCCTGCGATTGGCTGTCAACCGGTTCAGGGTGTCCCCCGCCTACTGCCCGAAGATAGCTGGGATAGGCTCCAGCACCACCCGCGACCCTAGTGAGGATCAAGCGGATCAGAAAATTGACTGATGGATGGATGGATGGAGTAGTTAGCTTTGTCCAACCTTGCAGCTGTCGATTTCTTTTCAGTGTTCTTGGGAATGTTGGGCTGTTTTATGATTTTTTTTTTCAGGGAAATGTCAATCCAAAATTGGCCTGATTAAACTAGTTATGTGACACATTTCCTCACTTAATGCGCGTGTGCGTTTGAATGAAGCGCTGCCTCTACTCCACACGCGGTTAAAAAGGATGCGACAAAAGTGCGTTAATAGCGGTGCTCAGCTTGCGGCCGGATTATCACGAGCGAGCTTCATGTAAGCACGGCCGCCTTGCTAAATTCTCCCTTTGATGACGTTCCACGCTACAAAGCCCTTAACACCCAGATGAGTAGATTATGTGTGGCGGTGGTGGAAATGGGAGCGTCTTAACCGGAGGTGAGATGGGCTGGCACATTCCACAAGGAGATTTAATTTCCTTTAATGTCAGCCTCGGCGTACGCTTTGCTGTCAGGCTATGAATGGGGAGAGTAATTGAAGGTGTGTGTGCATGCGGGTCTGTCGCCAATCTGAAAGTAATTATGCGTTTATGTATTATGCCTATTCTAGCTAATGTTAAAAAAAAAAAATGCATTTGTGTCAATTCCTTCCTCCCAGGGGTACGAGCTCACCCCCGGTGGATTGGCATTTGTCTGACTCATTGCCATTGACCACTGTTGTAGAAGGTTAATGGAAAGGCTCGAGGCCGGACTGGGCCTTTTTGATGGGCATAATTCCTTCACCTTGCCATCAGGAGGAACAGGAGGAATCCAACTGTGTACGTGACAGGAAGAACCGGGCGGTTGCGGGGATGTGTCATTTACCGCTGAGGAATGGCCCCCATGTGCAAGAGCTGACAGCCGAGCAGCTGTTTTTTTTTTTTTTTTCCATTTCAAGCCCCCTGCTCTGTTTATACCTGCCTGTAATTTCTGAGAACATTAGCATTCGACAAGGGAGGGGGGTGTGAGTCAAGAAAGTAAAGGAGGGAAAAAAAATATATCATGTATAGATTGACAAGAGGAAAAAAAACGTGAAGAGAAGCAGAATATATTTGCAGTATCCGACCTCAAAAGATTCCCGTCACACGTACGGTTACGAAAGAATTTTGGTTACAGAATCCTAAGACACAATTCTCAAAATGAAAAATCATTAACAACAGACTTCATTGGTAATTTCACATTTGACGAGTGGGCACCGGACAGACGCTCCAGAGACAAAACTATTTGCTTCCAAGCAATTCAAAAGTCCAAGTCTGATCGTCAAGGCGATAAGAAACTGGCCTCAAGCATCCAGTGGGACGGGTTCCATCCAGACCAGGCCTTGCCGTGGCCGATAAAATAAGCACATGTTTAGCGTCATGTGCAGAGTTTATCTTTGGAAAGTAGACATATGAGTGTTGCCAGCGTTGCTGCAGAGGTCGAAGGGGGCGGGGGCACTCTGCTGGGGGCTCAAACCAAACACAGCAAACTGCATCAAATTGGTCTGCATGGCTGTCGACCCGGAAGGAAGCGTCTTTAGAACACGATGCACAAGAAAGGCCACAAAGAGTTTGAAGATAAGAAGGCCCTTGACGTGGATTAATAGGACCGCTTCCTGTGGTCTGATGAGACCCCGATAAACCTATTTGGTTCAGATGGAGTCAAGAGTGTGTGACAGCAACTAGGTGAGGATTACAAAGATGAGTGTGTCTTGCCTCCTGTCAATCATGGTTGTTGGAATGTCATGGTCTGGGGGTTAAAGTGAATTGCGGGAACCACAAATGTTAGCTAGCATGTGCTGTAACACACTGAAGCAGATCATTATCCATCCAGTGTTCCAACATGCTAACAATCCCAAACTCTTTTCCAAGACCACCACAGCGTTGCTAAAGAAACTGTGGGTAAGTGTCATGACTTGCCTTCAGACCTAATGCCTATCGAGCCTCTGTGGTGTATCCTTTTTATCAAAAGTGGAGAATCGCAAGGCTTCTAAAATCCACCAGCTGCTGGATGTTGTCATAGAGGAGTGGAAAAGAATTCAGATGCTAACCTGTGACGCTCTGGTGAACTTCATGCCCAAAGAGGGTTAAGCCCGAGCTGAAATTTAATGGTGGTCAAAGAGACGATTGCCACATTGGGCATAATTTAGTCATTTCACTGAAGGCAGTGGTCCCCAACATTTTTTATTTTTTTTTTGCCCCACGGACCGGTTAAATGTCAGACAATATTTTCAGGCATCGGCCGTGAAGGTGTGATGGATAAATCCAACAAAATGATACGATATGACCTGCATGAAAACTGTGGTATTTTCAAAACATAATAATAACACATCATGAATCATGACACAAAGGAATGTGCAACAGTCTCTTGTCGCTATGGTAGCGTTTAAACGTGCCTTCAAAACAAGATACGCCGCCAATACAAAGTGCATGAAAAATACGACTCATCATCGCCGCATGTTATGCAGAGTTGGCTTAGTGCGTGGGAATCACCCGTTGAGATCAATCCGTATTTTAAGTAGGACTCCTGATACTGTCTCCTAAATGTAGCCTTCTTTTTCTTGAATGTCGTAGGCTCCTCTTCTGTCTCCTGCGTGGGCCTTTTTCACCTTCCCAAAGAAACGTTCCAAAGACGTTTATTCTTTTACTCATTTTGCTCACTCCTGGGTTTCATTTTAGCGGTAACCTATCACGTGACCAAGAAGCGCGTCGAGAGTGACGTACTGTTGATGGATGTAACAGGGGATTTGGTGATTTTTCAAAATAAAACATCTTTCAAAGTCCGAAAAAATAAAAATGGAAGTAACGTAAGTTATTTATTCTTTCTGTGCGGCCTGGTACCAAATGACTCGGGGACCAATGCCGGTCCACGACCCAGGGGTTGGGGACCACTGACTTAAGGTACTTACTCACTTTTGTAGCCGGACGTTTTGACATTCAGGGCTGTGTGTTGAGTTATTTTGAAGGTACAATAAATTTACATGGTAAGACAAAACATGCCAGATTTAAAATGATTTTTTTCCCTCCAAAATGTGAGCGGTGCACTCAACTTTTGGTGAGAAACTTTAAATGCAAAACAACATCGTTGATATTGAATTTTAAAGTTTCAGGAATTGGTGCACGTTGACTGGCGAGAGGGCCGTGGGAAAAAAATGACAAGAAAAGGAAGCCGGCGACGTGACAGGCAGACGTAACACATTAAAGGAATCCATTGTTGCTTTTGCTTCGCTGCTTCTGCCGACGGGGATGTCGAGGCTGGATCCATTTAACTGATAAACGTTTGAGAGAAATATATCCTAATTGGTGAGGGAGGGGGGGGCATTCAATACAGTGTTCAAACTTCTCAGTTTTC
>CAAKHF010010277.1:139521-152721 GCA_901007745.1 Hippocampus kuda | reverse complement strand
CCTATTTTGGTACACGGCTAATATAAATGTTAAGGGCCAAAGTCGCATCTGTGGCATCGAAGACACATGCAATTAAAACAAAATGCCAAACATGAGAGCGGAACTGGACAGAATGTGCCAAATTCTGTTTTGCAATGTGGGTGGGTTAGGGAAGCACATTAAAAGAAGAAATCCGAGCAACAAAAATCAACATCCACTGCGAAGTTGAATGGAAATGTCTCATTTTATTCAGCCACTTGTTTTGAGAAATGTTGAGAAAGTGATGGGGGCTTTGACTGGCAGAGGTGCTATAAAACGGTGTTTTGAATATGAAGAATTGAAGTCGCGTTGCCTTTTGTGGTATATATTTTGTTTCACTTTGCTAGCGCCACCAACAGGGCTAAAGTGGAATATTTGTGAACAGTAAGCCAAACAATAAGCAACACTGTTTGCTGTTTTGGTTGGCTTGCTACGATTGTTTCCTGCTCAGTTTTTCATCCTTACTGAACAAAACTGAAGGCCGGTCCGTCTTTTATTTTGTTTGAACGAGGCCTCCTTTGTTTGTGTTACTACTCAGAAGCTTTTTTTTTTTGTTTTTTTACCCGAATAAATATATATATATATATACACACACACACACCCAAACATGTAATAAATATACGAATCCAATTGTTGAAATCTTCAATGGGTAGAGTAAACGATCGTAAAAATGTTTGTATAACAATTAGCTTGCTGATGTCATCGCGACGCGCATGACCTCATTCATCCTCGGGAGGCAACGGCTCTCAAACAAAGATTAAGCACAACAGCAAATAAATACGAGCCCGAGGTTTGGATTTAATCATAACATTTTATTTATAGCCACCTGGTTCAATTACATGCATGGTGTTGATTTTTTGGCCCGAGACTGGCCTGGAAAGAGCAGACGAATGTTGCGCACGCAGTCGGCGGCGGCGTTGCGAACCTTCTCATCATCAGAGCCCATGAAGTGGATCAGAGGCTGCAACGAATACACAAGAGAGAGGTTTGGGCTGGCAGGAGGAACACAGACAAACATTGGCCTCGCTCGTCTGGAAGAGACACTTGACGTGAAACACACTCGCCTGCAGCCGAGCAAAACGCATGTACTGCATGAACTGCGTGTGCGTGCTTTCGTGTGCGTTTCTCCGGAAAGCAATCTCGGCACGTGAGCACGCACGCACAGAGAAGGCTGGATATTAAAAATCGCTGCTCAGGTCAGATTCTATCTCTCTGACGATTAGCGGCTTGTGTAATGGAACAAGTTCTAGATTGCGCTGTAACACGCGCTTGCATTTTCCACAATCTCAAGCTTTTGAGAGCACAAAAATGAACAGCGAAGGGATTTGCTTACTGTTCAGTTTTGTGTGATGCAGGGGGAAGTGAAAAGAAACAATCTCCCTATATTTAGAGATAGAAACCACCACTGAGTGCCATGTGTTTTTGGGAGATGAGCTTTTTTTTCTTCACTCCCCGCCCCCCTTCCCCTCCTGTTTTATCTGGAGTGAAATCATTACACGACGTTTGCGGGTGGCTGTGGGATCGAGTCAAAATAAAAGTAAATGTAAGCATAAATACTCTGGCGCAAAGGATGAAGCTAAATTTATTCAATGTGTGCTTCTTCCTAAATTCCCTATGGCGAGCCACTGAGGTTTCTTTTGAAAATGGTTGTTTACATTGATAATAAAGTGGCAACAATACATCCCCAAAATAAGCGCTGAAGGTAAAAGCCTTGATGGAGACACAAAGTCAGACACATGATTCTGACAAAGACTGTACGTGTAAAAAAAAAATACAGTTTTAAACGTTTCAAATGAATGTGTCGAGACCGCCAAATGCCGATTGCTCGCTCTTTTAACATTTCCTGTCACGTGCCTAATAAGTTCCACGTGAGAACTTGGTACACCTCCGAAACATCGCCAAGGATTGAGACAAAGTGTATCCACCCTCAGGCAGTTAAGCTCACCTACCACTTCTTGCCCATTGAAATACTCGGCACGGCGTTTGTTTTTAATGTCCCCGACGTGGCATGTCGCCTCCCAACCTATAAATGACTGCAAAGCTTCATGGTGTTGACATGTCTCACTGTATGTTGTGTGGTGAGCAAACAAAAAAAAGGTACCGAAAAGGACA
This sequence comes from Hippocampus kuda, assembly GCA_901007745.1. NCBI lineage: Eukaryota > Metazoa > Chordata > Actinopteri > Syngnathiformes > Syngnathidae > Hippocampus > Hippocampus kuda. The sequence goes on along the minus strand of CAAKHF010010277.1, from coordinate 150,591 downwards.
TCCCTGACAGTTTCTACACAAAGCTAAACAAAACGAAAACGACGATGTCATCAGCGTGTATGCATGCCGTTAAAAGGGCTTCACGCAGAACAGTGGACACAAACAGCGATCGCCATGGATGTTGTCCACTTCATTTCATAGAAAAAGGCACAGAGCAAAGAGAGCTGTCGGCTCACGTCAATGCAGCAGTGTTGGGATTTTGTAAAACATTTGCCCTTTGGTTTTATATGATTTTTAAATAGCATCCAAAACACCTTGGTGAGCAAACTCGCATCCACGGGCTGGAGAAAACATGCAGCTTGCTAACAAGTCTCTTTTGTGAAAAGAGAGGATGCCTGGGAAGTGCCAGAGGCCGAGATGTTGCCAACTTTCACTGCATGTTATTCAGACGTCGCCAAATAAGTTCTCGCGAAGCACGCGGCTCGGCTAAGATAAGCGTGGCTCTCTTTGCTGCCCCCTTTTTCCCCCCCTCAAGCTTGCGCTTCCCCTCCCAGCTGGGATCTCGTAGAATATAAAACAGCACTTGTTTGATATTCCCCGACTGTGGCGAACACTTTCCGCTACGTTTGAAATTGGGAACCGGGCTCTTCTGAGGTTTTTGCACTTTACAGAACTCCGGTGACCTCCGAGACGAAAGGGAAAGGAAGGGTACACGCTTCGTATAACATGCGCCGCCTCCCCTCGCAGGCCGTCTGGGAGGGCCGTGCGCTTTCTTGCACCTATTCCCTCGCACATGTAGGTGTCACGGTGTCAAGTGTGCTCACGTTTGACCGGCTACGGGTAGTTCAGACATCCACTTCCCCGACCCGCCGTTCCGAACGGCTCCAGCGGCTCCCGGCGTTCCCATGAATCAAGCGTTAGGCTGTGCGGCCAAGTTTAGCTGAGCCCAGGTGGCGAGAGGAAGTTGGTGAAGGAAGTCAAGGTAAACAACATTCCCCACAGCCTTTTGCAAGCCAGAGACTGTTCCGCTACCGTCGGTTTCGGAAGAGGATGAAGCAAGGGCCGGCTTTTAAGAGCCAACTTTTGCTTTTAAGAGGCAACTTTTGCTTTTAAGAGGCAACTTTTGTTGTGAAGCTTGACTTGAATCCCCCAAATTATGTTGCAGGACACAAAGGATTGGATTACAGTGCGCGTATGTATCACCTTCAGCTTGGTCTGTTGCACTCAAATTCAAGAATTCAATCACGCAAAATCCTCGAAGCCATTTCTTTCCATTCTATACATACAAGGGAAGAACATGCACACGGACCCCACACAGGAAGACCAGAGCCTTGAGCCTCCAACCTCAGAACTGGAAGGCCGATACGCTAACCACGATTCTGACATGCTGCCAACTTTTCCCACTCATCTCATTTTTACTGTTACCGGGTAATCTTCATTTGACTACAAACACCCATTTTCATCCGAGTACCATGAAAGAGCCTCTTTGACCCACACGGCCGCCTGAAAGCGACCATGAGAATTCATGCTCTGAGCAAACAATCCAGCGTTTTGGAAGCAATGCAAAGCGCCACGGCAGGCATCATGCAAAATGAAATGCATCCGTGTAAAACTGTGAGATACCAAGAGTAGATGTCAAATCAAACGCTGAGGGGGAATTCATCTCTTTGGCTACAATTCGCTATCCATATCCTTTGAGAGGATCCTGTCCCCCGATTGATTTACAACCGGTAGATTCCTCGGAAAATATTTCAAGGAAGCTTTCGCATCCGTGTTAAAAAGCTTGACGAATGACAACCTGCGACGACTGAATGAACATGAATGCAAGGACAATATTTGAGCATTTTGGAAGGAATAAAAAGAGTTACGACAAAGGCAGCTAATCGATTTTCCAGAGCGAAATGCTTTCTTTTGGATGCCCAATTTCCTCTGCGAGCCTCAGGGTGCTGCTACACACCTCATTAAGTGCGCGGCAGCATGAACATTACGTTCCAAAGCGGCCCTGCAGCCAAAGCGATCTGCCCTCATTTGAAACTGTACACTACACGCGGGCGAACATGTTTGGAGAGCTCCTCCGCGGCACAGAAAAAAAGCTCATTGAAATACTGCTGCAATAACACAGGAGGCGGTCTGTACATTTACACCAGATCATAAATTAGGCACAGACCTTCAAATCAATAGTCAGTAAACTCCTGACAATGTTGTTTTGGAACACATTCTTTCGATGGGGTGTCCGTATATCATCGGAGCGGATCACTCCAACGGCCACTGCGCGGCGGTGATTGACATGCTCTCAAACTGTAATGTCTCCTCGGGGTCGGGCAGGTACCTTTCATGCTGGTCGAGAGTGAAGCCAGACTGAACAATGAGGCCGCCTGTGGTGGCTTTCCACATCAGAGATTAACAACAAATGCAACACTTGGTGCAGTTAAGCTCTTTTAGAGTCTTCTAAAAAATACATTACGGGGCATTGTTGCAATCCTTCACTGCTACATTAATAAGGTCAAATACTGCAACCGATTACGGAGAGAGATATGACATGCAAGAAGCACACACATATATAGTCCACACACACATACACGCACACATACACGCACAAAGGATGATAAAAAAAAAAAAGAAAAGCGGGTTTGGCTATTCATGTTGCGTACAATAAGACCGTTTTTCAAGAATTTTGCAAAGTGGACATAATTGTTTTCGGAACACCCAATGTTCACCGAAGTAAACCAATTATAGCTACGTTGCTTAACCACTTAGAATGTAACAGTATCGCATAAAGTACACCAATTTTATGAACGTGGGAAAAATACTTTGGTTTGGATATAAATAGTACTTTAAATGTTCTTTCAGTGGAAAAAAAAAAACCCTAAATCAACAGCTTTGCAGGAAGTATTGTTCTGTGTGTGTATGGGACTGAGGCATGCAGCAGGCAGTCTCAAGAATGAACAAAGCTGTACATAATATATGGTTGATTGTTTTTTGAGGGTTTTTTTTTTGCATAACTTCTCTGTCAAAGACCAACCTTTGCTTTGGCATAGTCTGGTATTATTAATTTGCGTACAGCTACACAATCTAAATCCACCAAGTGAATTTAGATTGTCAATGCGATAGAGGTATTAAAAAGCGGGATTTTGTAATAACTGTTTGTTGTGATGGAGAAGTGGTTGTGTAATGCTCTGATGTGTAATATTTACATACATGGAAGGGGGAAAAATGTATTGAATGTGACAATGTTGGACAAGTATCTTAATTTTGAAAGTGCTCCGGGCAGTATCCCAAAATGAGGGGGTTGGGGGTGGACAATATTGTTTTTCTTTTGAAGGCCCACAGCTCCGCCTGATGCTGCATTTTACCCTGATGTCCAGGAACCGGCCGTAGCAACCGTTGCCACCAGCTACAAGCCTTTGACTTGCGCTGTAATGGCATGTAGGCTCTAGCAGAGAAATGACACTTTGCACACACTGCGCTGTTTGCTTTACCGAATTCCCATGACGGTTAGACAGTCGAGCCGTGTTTCCTCAGCGGAATAAAAAACACTTTTGTTGCTGGTTCTTTGGTCAAAAGATGTGGAAATAGTCACGGCTTTAGTTTACGAGTTTTCACACATGATTAAAAGAAGTGCGATGCCAGGCCTCCTTTTTCACATTGTGATTCTGTTCATTATCGACTCCCAAAATAATCCCTCAATGCAATCCTGCGACTGACCTTCACGACTCCTTCGCTGTGCATGATGACACAATTGTTGGACTCCTTGGACAGCTGGTGCAGGGCCATCACTGTACTGTGGCGGACTTTCATGTCCGATGACTTTAAGTAAAGTGCCAGGTGGGGCACGACTCCCGCCTCCCCGAAGGCGGCCCTGTTGTTGCGCCACGTGCAGCATTGGGCGATGGCCTGAGCCAGGTGGCAGCGGAGCAGGTCACCGGGCTGTGTGGAGAACAGGATGCCATTCGAGCCCAAAGATCAGTCAAGGGAGCACCGAGCTACTTACGGGCTAGCAACAACATCTGCAGATGCAAAGCAGCAAGCTTGAATGGCGCGAAAGATGCTTGTTTATTTGCAAGGTGTTTGGAAAAGAACGCAAGCTGTGGAGTGTGCTTACTTTGTCAGTCAGCTTGGCCAGCAGCGAGACCACCTCATAATCGGTCAGAACTGCCAAATTGTACTTGTCTTTGGCGATTTTGGCAATGACGGCGCACATGCTTGCCAGCACGTCATCATTGGTTGACTTCAGCAAATCGATGACCAGCTCCATGGCGCCCATCAGGGTGCTCACCATTTCCCCTGCCTCCTAGGGACAAAACAGTGCTTATGTTAATTAAATACGTAGTGAAGTAAAAGAAAATAGTACGTTTTGTTGCCCAACCCCCCCACCCCCCGCCCCTACATAAAAGCATCACTGAGGCTCTATCCCCTTTTGTTTGCTTTCATAGAAAATGCTTTCCTTCCATAGAGAGAACAATCAGCCTGAAATATTCTACAACTTCTTCAGCGCTCTCCCCAAGTTGCCACATGGAATTTACAGCTTAGGAGGTGACATTTATAGCCTTTTCCCCCCAGAGAACTGTAGAATTGTGAGAGAGAAGCCTCACAATTCAAATTCACGGCCCTGGCAGGTACCGCAAGGGCTTTTACCCACTTATGGAGCAATGCTTTAGCAAACCAAGAGTCTGGTAGGGAGTCCTAAAAGAACCACAGCGGAAGAGCTGGCAGGGGCACGGGTTTCAACAGGGCTTGGCACATCGGGGCACTCTTTTAAAAATACAACTCACTAAATTGCAGAAGAACAGACCAGAAGTGGCCAGGTCTAAATCTAAAAAGAGTGTGCCCGTGGGAATGTTTGCTCATCCGCTACATGTTGAGGAGGACTCCCAAGCTCCGTGCCAGTTCATTCCAAAGGTGAGGGCGGAGCTTTTAAAATTTTCCGCGCCAAACTCATCCAATCTCGCCTTTATTGAATCTTGCTTTGTGCACCGATACCAAATGGGCCTTGGCCACAATGATGCAACCGCTACGTGTATTTCTGATGACAATTTGCGCAGATCAGTGGGCCGCGCTGCCGTGTTTTAAAGCACAGCTTTAGCTTAAGTTGAATTCTGGCCAGGATGCAGTCTGTGTGTCCTGTGATGCTCTGCCAGGGGATGAGCAATGTGCGCTCAATGTGAAGGGTAGAAAAGTAGGGAGTGGGTAACACAGTCCAAGGCCAGCAAGCTAACGCTTCCATACACACGCAGGAAGCTCTCTGTCAGGAATACTGATGACGGCTGGCCGGGAGTCCCGCCGACAGCGGAAGCTCTCTCAAGCGCCAGCTGCGATGGAACTGGCCCCGAATGTCTTTCATGGCAAGGAAGGACCCCCAGATGCTGTATAATGAGACTCTTAACCGAGGATCAAGTGAAATAGATAAGACTCTGTTGTGTGTGTTCTCAGGTTCCTCTCAAGAAACATCCAGCATGAACGTCACGAGCGCCCTGTGCCCAGTTGAAATATAATGCAACAACAACAAATACAGGATCATGAATTCCCCTCAAAAAATAACAGCAACTATATGCAGCCAAACATTGTCAAACTTGCTAATGCCTCCTTAGCGGGGCTTGTGATCCTGCTTATCCCTCCACATGGTTGTCATGCATCACTTTCACACAAATTTTAGGCATGGGCATTGGGGGGGTTGTACATTTCTAATAGAATCATGCCTAGTTTAAAATCTATATAAAGTTGGACATGTGAGCTCATCAACGATGAAAATAGTATTGCACTGTACACTTGGCGCGCGGATCTCAATAACAGGTAGCACGTTGAATCTGGATCTTCAGCGTAAGAATAAGAAGCCGCGCCGCAGGATATTACTTGGGTCTTTTTTTTCTCGCCGCCTGCTTCCCACTTCAACAACTTTGGTGTGCCAAAGAAGCTGCTCTGCTTCTTATTAGGCCGCGGTTCATGTAAGCCCCGTCTGACACCGCCCTGCCCCTGCTAACGCAAACCTCCCAGCAGCAGGTAGCGGTCAGACAAGTATGGGGATATAGAAAGGCGCTTCTGCTATGTGAGTGGACTTCAATGCTCACAGAACACTTCATTCTGGACGTGCGTGGACCCAAGGCTGTCTTAAGGCTGTCTGAGGCTTTGGGTTGATCTGTACGCAGACAAAAAAAAGGAGACGAGAATGACGCAACAGGAGTGCAGACCGAGGTCAAAGACAAAAGTGGAAAAGGTGAGCGCCGTATTATTAATATTTTATTTTTTTTCGCAGCCATATGGGGTCAATGCCCGGTTTTACAGAGGAGGAATTATAGACGTCGAATCTGGAATGGGTGGAGCTGTTTTAGCTTGACTGAGAAACTACATTTGCAAAAATGAAAAAAAAAAAAAAAGAATGTGGTGTGCCACGTTTGTCCATTTGTTAGATGTACGATATTTTTGGGTTCATGGAGACTGACAAGACATTAAGCAGATGTGAATCTGCTCTTTGTATTCTAGGATGAAGGAAATGGTTCCATATTGAGTCAAACAAAAAAAGTACAAATTAAAATGTATTCAACATATTTTGTGGAATTCAAAGGTTTGGTGTAGTTCTTGCGTAACACTGCCAACAAACAAACAAACTAACTAAAACGGATGAGAGTCACTGTACCTTTGCATTCTCGATGCATGGACAAAGGGCCCATGCGGCACTGGACTGAACCTCTGGGTTGGGGTTTTTCAACAAGCTCCAGACCCAGCGGATTGCATCCAGCTCCTGAATGATCCTTGGTAAAGAAAAACACTCATGTAAACATTTAAGGAGACAGAGTGGAATAAGAAAAAAAAGGCAAATAAGAATCATGGATGAAAAAAAATCAGAAGCAGGGTGCCGTGCATTTCCTTTTTTTTTTTTTTTTTTTTACAGGTGTGCAGACTCATGCAATGAGTGAATGTAATGATTATAAGAAATTATCCACATGCAGGGGTCCATGCACCAACCGGCCACGACATTGCATCGAATTGAGAGCTAATTTATTTGACTCTCATGTACCACGAAGGCAACAATTGCTCTCCTTATGGTGCCGTACAGTTCTACCACTGCTGCAAACTGAAACCAAAATCCTCATGTTGTTAAATGAATACCTCTGACCTGAGAAACCTGCTTTATATATCGACTCAATTTCAAGTTGGGAAGACCAATTGCAGTGATGGTAAGTGATGTGTCCTTAAAACTGCCTGGCTAGCAGCAGCCTCCATAAAAATGGATGAATTTCAGCATCAGTATTCCACCACAACACATTCTCAGTCCTACTCACTTCCTCCCCAGGCGTAAAACTCACTCAGCTGCTGTGCTGATTCCAAATCCCTCACGCTCAGTTCACAGGTTAACGGACATCTGCGTGAAGTGCTTCATGCACAGATTTATATATAGACACTGAGGCAATTTTTTAGTCTGCATTATGTTTTTTAAGCACAGCCCTAAAAGTGTGCCCCCCACCCCCTCCAAATCAAATACTGTAGCGCCAGAGACAGGTCGCTTTGTATTTCATGGCACTTGTGTGAAGTTGACTTAAGCATGAGCTAGCTGTATGTCATGTTGCGTCGCCAAGGTTCAGAAGGCAGTGAATTCACAACACAGTGCATCCGTTGTGTGGCGGAAATAACATGCGTGTTCCCCATGTGAGCTGGCACCAAACAGGGCTAACATTGAATGCTGTCGTAATGACTTAAACACTCGGTAATCACAGTTTCTCCGTGACTGGCAATGAATGAACACTCATCAGAGGCGTCCCCGGCACCATCTGTCTTCTGTTTGCACATAAATCAGTCTCGAATGATCATAACATCAGATTCCAGACTGCGGGGCCTCTTAAATCTGCACCAAAAACAAAAAAGGGAAGCTTCATATCATCCGCCAGAACAGCTTTGTCTCCCTGTGAAGCAGGTACGAAACAGATTAGCATAGAAGTTGCAGCTGACATTGATGGATGAGAGGAGGCGACCGCAGACCCTGGAGGTATCAAACAGTGTGTGTTCTCTCTTGTAGCAACACAGGATTCATTGGACAAAATGCGACTGGAGTATTTCACGGAAAAGCTTTCAAAAGGGCCAAAAAAAAAAAAAAAAGAATCTGGTTTTTATGAGATGTCATATTTGAGAAAAGTAAGGTTTGTCTGCTGTGGATTTTAAGATTTGATGGCATGTGACACAACATGCCACACACACAATTCAATATTCACTTGTACTTGTATTTGTTATGAAGTCAAACACCATTGAAAACACAAGGAAAGAAGCTTGGGACAATTTGGACATGAGGAAATGGTAAAATGCATCTGATGTGAATTGGCCTGCAAACTACCGTATATACACGTCTTAAAATAGAAGAAAAAAAAAACTGCTGTCAAATTTTGCTTAAGATATAAAAAGTAAATTCTAAAAAGTAAGTGTACGGTCTGGTCTAAATATACATACTGTGAGAAAACAAGGACATCATCATGCACCAACAATATTTAGTTGCCTTAATCTGACATGGTTCACTTTTTTTTTTTTTTTGGAATGACTTGACTTTGGCTTCTGAGTAACAAGAGCGGACGACGGATTTGAAAATAATGCCAGCTTTGAACGATGTGGACTCGGCCTTTTTTAACTTGTGTCCTAATTCGGTGGCTTCGACCCTGTCAAAGCAATGACGCACCGATGGAAGGTTGACACTCTTCTCCTGTATCGAGGGCGAGGTTTTAAACGAACACGGCGTAAATAGTGCAGCTGACTGCGGGTCGCCGTGCATTCCCAGCCGTGTCGTCTTGGAAATGGCAAGGCTTTGCATGTATTTGTCTTGACAATGGCCACAAAGCGACAGTAAAATGCCAGGAATTAAACAAGCCCATATTTAGAGCAGCAGGTAAAATAAGCAAAGCCTAAACAAAACTATTATTAAAGCAGGGATGAAAGAGAAATCTATCTGCAAAACACAAATTAAAGCGCCATAGCTTTCTTTCAACATCAACATGTGACAAGTTAATGACACGGTGTTTCTATCCAGCATTTTCTTGTCATTCTCTTGTCATAGAAACTGAATGAGCAAGAGTAAAGTTTAAAGTTATTTCGGTGACGACATGAGTAAGCCGCTAAAATGATTGAAAGGGACACCCCACGTCGCGTTAACAATGGAGCCACATCAAATGGCCTCGCTATCGTAACGATGCCAATAGCAGGCTAAATACTGTCCTGCGGTATTCCGTCAATAAAACTCAACGAGGAAGACTTACGCCATGTTGTCCAGATCTGTGGCGCAGGCCTCCACCACCCTGGTCACATTCACCAACAGTGGCTGTCGGGGAAGGACAAGAACATGCGATCAGTTCGTCCACTTTACAAACGTAGTCGGCAATTTCGAAAAGGCTTCCGAAACGCGCGGTGGGACATGCCTCGTTTCTTCCGACGAGTAGGTGGACCAGTGGCTTGAGGCCGCCGCATTTGCGGATGGTGATCTTGTTTGCAGGCTTTTGCGCAAACTCCGCCAAGGCTCCCACCACATTAACCAGTACCTCCTCGGGCTGATTGGTCAGAAGGCCAATCAGGGTCTCCAGGACTTTATGCTCTTGAAACCTGTCGAGGATAAAGTCAAGGACAATTCATTTTGGGGGAACAATCACTTGACCTGTACAGCGTGGAAACACAGACGATCGCTTTTGATCCTGGAAAAAGAATTATTTTCCATCAACAAGGTCATTGGCAAATAACAGTAAAGGTAACGCTTTCGGTACAGGGATCGGTGGAATCCAAGACAATACACGGTGACATTAGTTCCAGATACTCGACCAAAACTCCATTTCATCTCTCACGAATTCTCTCATGTTATGGTGACACAGGTAGCAAGGAAACCTTTTTTCTATGATTACGCCTTGTTTCCCCAGTGGGACTGAGTAGTCAACGACAGCACACATTTAAGAGCGATATCATGTGGTCGAAGCAAGCCTCAACAAACCCCTGATGTACAGTTAAGTTTCACTATCTTTATTCACGGTTACGGTTGCTGGCATCCTGACGCTTCGGCTATTGTGCGGGGCCACCGTCATTTCGGTTTGGTCAAGGTCCATAAAAGCAGAGCCTATTCTTGCAAGAAAAAACATTGCTAATGAACAGAGAAGCTGCCAAAGCTAACTTGGGTGAAATTCACCTGAAAGACGAGCCAAGTGCGATGAACTCACTTTAGCATCATCTTGTAATTACAGACGTAACTTTTGACAGACAGGAGCTACATAAATGCTGAAGTCTGCTCGTTTTTGCTAAGTCGACACCAAGTGACTAAATTATGCAATGGGAAAAGAAAAAAAAATGTCTTGTTCTCCACACTACTAGGGACAAAAATGACGCTTTGATTGTCAGTCTCCACCCAATCATTCGCCTAAATTATGCATCAATAGTGCAGAAAGAGAACTTCTCTGTTGTCACTTTATTCGAAGCCAACATCTTCAGTTTTGTAGCAATCTGCACGTATACCGTAATTCCAATCAATTATGAGCATGTCTTGTGAGCGTGATGTATCGAAACCTTTACAGGATGCAGGAAGACCAATACTGAAATCCATTCTTCCTTTGTAGATGCACCACGCCTCCATTGGGGTCAGATTTCCGCTACACATTACTGGCTCGGCTCAGCTCTTCTCAAAACAATGCCATCGTATCAACTAATAAGTGCGGAGAAGTGGTTGAAGTCAGCAACATGGTGCTAGTTTAGAACCTCAGTAGCGATGAAGGGGGCAGGTTTCTCCAAAATCCGTTTCAACCAGTTCAGTTATTTTTTTTTGTTTATGTAACCCAATAGACAAACAAAATAAGCATCACCCTACCTTGTGTTTCGTGTGCATTTTTCGCGTGTGTGAGGTCTTTTTGCTTGCAGTGACATTGGAATGAATTAAGTGGGCAATCAAAGTCCATTTGAGAACCAAATTGGACACCCGACGTTACTGCTCTGGCGAAACTTGGCAGTCGTAATTTTCCAGCGGAGGATTTCTTCATACTTTTGTTCCCGCTTTAACACGTGTCCGTAACACCTCTGTGTACAGACTGACTGGGTCACACATTGATGCATTCATAAATCGGCATGAAATAAAGTTCCATTGTTTCCACACGTCACTTGCAGAGGCCTCCCCCCCCCCCCCCCCCC